>JAUTDX010005525.1:0-24377 GCA_030844895.1 Ambrosia x helenae | reverse complement strand
TAATTAACATTAATAATAAAAGATGAAAAAAAATATTATAAAAAACACAAATATCATGTTTAAAATATATAAAACAAACTTACAAAATATAAAAAAAAATGAATTTCCATGGGGTCGTGGAGACCCTCATGGGCCATATAAAGGTATTCTATTGGTCGTGGAGATCTCTTTGGCCCGTGAAGGACAGTCCAACCACGGGTCATTATGCCTTTCCACAACCCGGGGATATTAAAGCTTTGTTTTATTTTAAATAAATTAAAAATAACTTTTATGGGCCTTGAAGGTCTCCACGGCTCATATATAGGATACCCACACATCTTTTTTGCATAACCCCACTCATCCCATTCACATCATTGTAAGGGATCTCTACCGCCCATAAGATACATTTCCATCCCTCGTGAGGGTCCCCAGGGGAGATGTCTAGAAAAAAAAAACCATGTGTAGATAACCGAATCACTCCATAAACGAGTTAAACATTTTGGGTTATATGATGTTTAGAATCGCAATTTTCTTAGCTTAAGGGAAGTGCGGGGATCGAAAGTACATGTAAAGCGTAAATTAATTACGTATTCTAATTTTAGTTGTAAACAAGGGTAGGGATCCTAAGAAGAACCAACCCCTATTTGAGAACTGAGTGAACCATTCTGGGCCACACATTTTTTATAAAGGCAAATTTATTTTATTTTATTTTTTAGCTTTAATCGAAGGTTTTATGCAAAGAAAAAAATTCATTTTTTTTTTCAATTTATACATATGTGTATACTTCAGTTATACATATGTGTATATTGCAATTATACACATGTGTATATTGAAAAAAAATACAAAAATAAAATAAAATAAAAATTTCCTGCATATAAAGCAGCGATTGTGATCCAGAATGGTTCTCTCAGTTCTCAATTTGGTCAAAGGTTTTCATTTGAACCAAATCCTGGTAAACTAATATATCTACTATTATAATTATAAACATATTTTATACTTTAAATTACTAAGAATTCAGACAAAAGATCATTATATTTGAACCTTGTAAAAGATACACACAAGTTGTCATAAGCGATTTAATTGGTTAGTCAAAAGTTGTCCCTAAATTTGTGAAAGCATGGTACAAATCTTTAATAATTAAAACAATTGTACATGAACCTAAAGATTCCAGATGAATTAAACTACTAACTATTGCGAATTAAAGACTTCCATGTATTAAGCTCACGAACTCTCTTTTCAGGGGTAGTAGCCTTTATGTGTGTCATATCCCATAAAAATATATATGAATGTCTACAACTGTATTGACAAAGTAAGCTTTGTCTCAACTTTTTTAAGCTAGAAAAACATAAGTTCATTGTAACCCGACCATGGAAATGGAATTCTAATCAACTTATAGCGAGGGGCACATTTATAGCAACAATCATTCTTATCAACTTACCATTATTAATTCCTTTCCTTTAAATTTGTTGATTTTTTTTTTAACGGCCAACCAAACTTTTGTATTCCGACATACTAGCAAGACGCTAGCAATAGAGTTACACGACCGAAAGACAAAACCCGTGTACTAGTACAGCAGCGAAAACAACCAAACGAAATTACAACGAAACAAAAGAACTACACTACTGTCATTATCCGGACTTCCCCATCTTGGCCGTGTTGAATCTGCGCCATGCTTCCCATGTCATATTCCCTATTCTCGCCCGGTTCCTAATCCACAAGAAACTCATAACCTTTATCTCTTCGACGATCGTCTGTACCGTAGGCTCTTATGGTTAAAAACGGCTTCATTTCTAGCTCGCCATCTTTGTCGATGTCCAGTCGTAGCTGATTTGTGAAGCCCCAAGAGGTCTCTGACATGAAAAAAGAACTGATCTGGAACTTTGCACCACCTCCAAACTTGTTGCCATACTTCCAATACAAGCGGGCAGCCCGTGTACATATGTTCAGTAGACTCCGATCGCATATGACAGAACCTACATAAGACATTCGCAGTTTGGATGTTTCTCCTTTGTAGTGCAGCAGCCGTAGAAGCCGATCAAGACTGGCTCTCCACGCCACAACACACACACTTTTTTGGAACCCATCAAGACTGGCTCTCCACGCCACAACACACACTTTTCTTGGAACCCATCTAGACCATTTGTTGATAAATGTAAACTATTATATTATATGATTAACAATGAAAAAAATGTTGCATGCATAATTGCATATGTGCTTATACCTTTTAAGAATTACTTGTATAGGCATGTGCTTGTATCAAAAGAGGCTTGAACCCAGGTGGACTTTGTAGAAAATAACACCACCACCACTACGCCATACCAACATGTGCTTGTATATCCACCATAGTGTGGAAAAGGCATGTGTTCCGGGATCGATCCCCACTTTCAACATTTATGGTTGGATATTTGCCAAGTGATGGTTGCTCCTCGGAAGGGTCAAGTTCGATTCTGATGGCCCCCCGGTTTTCTAGTACCGTGCATTTACTCCAGAAGGCTTGCTTCTTGTGGAGGGTGCAACCTCTGTCAAGTGGCAGGTGGCGGAAAATTTTCTGGGTGGAAGCCCTAGTGCCCCATATGCGCAGCCTCGTCTCGTTGGTGGGCCGGTCACTCTCACGTCAGCGTGGGCCTGGTTAAGACAACATAGTCTGACCATTGGAGTGGCTAGGGGCCCCTCTTTAGAGGGGTTGTGAGGATCTCTGTCACAATCTTAGAAAGTCACCTTCCAAAAAAAAAGGCATGTGCTTGTATATATATGCAATATTTTTTTATGGTATATAAAACATCATGATATCTGGTATGATATCATCTAATCTATAACATCATACGATTTTAATGAGGGGAGTTTAACGGAAATTACAAATTTGACTCTTTTTACAATAAGTCACAAAATTTCATCAACTACTTCGATATTTTTCCGACTACTTAAAGGCTTTAGACATTCCAACGTTTTTTTATTAAAGTTCTTCCATACACTACCTATAAACTTCCTGATTGCAAAGTTAACGTATTTACACATAGTATTTTGTTTTTTGTTGTTTGTATTATTCTTTCGCACTTCTCCTAGTGATAAGCTATTAAGAGGGTGTTTGGGATTGAGTTTTAAAACAACTTATTGACTTATTGGCTTTTCCAAAAAGCCAATAAGTCAATAAGCTGTTTTGTGCAACCCAAAAGCATTTTCTGTTTTGACTTTTGGCTTTTGGTTTTTAAGGGTGGAAAAACTGTTTTTGAGAAGTTAAAAATCCTGGCTTTTGACTTTTTGGGAAAAAATTAGAAATCTACCACCCATACAACCAATATTCACAATAATTTAAGCGAAACACTTAAAAAAATAACAATTTATTGACTTTTTGACGTTGTCATCTCAAAAGTTAATCCAAAGATTTTTTTTAAAACTCATTTTCAAAAAGTCATAAGCCAATAACACTTCTGACCAAAATCACTTTTGCATTTCCAAACTCAATCCCAAACACCCTCTAAGTACTCTCTTATTGTTTTATTTTCTTTTTTGTATTAGTTTTTTGGTCTAATTGAGCAAATACATTTTAGCTTAATTTGTCCGTTTATCTATATTACATTATAAAGAGGGAGAGATGGGTAAAAAGATCCAAAATGTCAAAGTTAAGGTGGTAACTTAAAAGTCACAAGTATAATTCTCTAAATTTTACCACATTTCTTCCTTTTATGCCCCTTATATGCATTAAGATGTTTGTACTTGTCAATGCATTAAGATGTTTGTACCATGCCCTATGTATAACTCTTCAACACACTTTATATCAAGATATAACCCACTTTAATAAAACCAATTTATGGCTACCGAATGTTGTTAATTTTACTTTAATTTTAATTAAATGATCTTCATCATACTCAACTGCAAATTGAATGCGCTATTCATCACAGGCAAATGAATGGTTCAGCGGTTCAATTTGCCATCAACACACGGCAACTCAATCATCAAGGGCAATCATTGCTGTCAGTTTTACTCTCCTCTCCCTCCCCTATAACTTGTCAATCCGTGCTGCTGTTCAGAAGGGATAGCGGGTGCTCCGTTCATAGGTACAAGTCCACCATTTGGTTTCGATTATGGTTCCTTTCTGGACTCCCACACACATATCTATTTTAACTAACGAGGATGGAGGTGGAGTGACCAGTAATCGGATTTTCCTAAGCTTGTTCACACTGGTGGTCCTTCGGTCAACCATTACGTCCACGGTTATCATGTATCGTAGTCAATCAGATTTGGTTAGTTTATTCCTCTTTATGTTGAAGGTAAACCTCATGTCCCCTGTTTTTTTTCTACGATTAGTCGGTACCATTAATTACTTTTGAACTATTAATTTGGAGGATACTAATTTGGAGGATTTATCATTTGTTCATTTAATTTAATTTGAAAATTCTTTCTACTTTCAAAGATTTTGCAGTACCTGGTATGATAGGTGGAAATGGTTTGTTGGGGAATTCATGGCCCGATTTTGATATGCTTCCACATGGATGGCTCACAGATCCTGGTGAGTTTTTGTTCTCGGTTTCATCATTTGTTCAATCATACCAACAATCTTGAACTTAGATTCAAAGTTTGTTTCTTAATTTTACATTTACAATATATTGATTTTTTTACGGTCAGCTACTAAGGTGGTTGGGATTTGAAGATGTTACGTTTTAGAAAAACATAAGTCTACATTTGTTATTTTGTTTTTCACCTACTTGAATTTAATCTAAAGCTGTAGTGTGGGAGTATCAAATCAGGGGGCTTGTGTTATTAATACTCACATATTGTTATATAGTTGCTTCTTAAAAGAATGAAGTTTAAATTAGAATTGAAGGTGAATGACATCATTATAATTATATGATATTTAATAGTTTACACAAACAAAAGGTTATGATTCTTGCTGGTAAAAGTTTCAATGCTTAGTTTTGTTGCACTTTTTTCATTTGTTTGTTCATCTTGTTGTATTGTAGATGGTAACATTAAAAAAGAAATAGTTAAACCACAAATGTCTTTTAACAGTGGGATTTTAAATTTTACAGGGTATACATGCAAAGAGACACACCGATGATGACTGATGAGGAGATTCAAGTTGCAATTTCGATAATTCTGAAAACCTTTTCCTAGGTTTAAATTTATATGCCTAAAGTTAGATTTAATAATCAGATCCTTGTGGAAATAAATGATCTTTCAGTTTAAGCACAAGCGTACAAGCCGTAACACTTTAGAAAGTTTTAATGTTGTGATTTTGAAAATTACGAAGTAATGTGTTCTTAACGTTTCGATTTTGCGTATCCACGACGTTTATCTTTTGGGTTTTGTCTTTAGTGTACTCTTCGTTTGTAATAACATGTACCGTTAACGTAACGGGCAAAATGATAATGACTGAATTCCCTTCGCGTACCAGTAGAATGTGTTGTTTGACCCGCGGCAACGCGCGGGCATTTCCACTAGTTGTATGTAAAGATGGAAACCGAATTAGCTACCAAAGTTGAGTAACTTTAGACAATCTCCAACACAAAACCATTGTAACACGTATAAACGCGCAGCTGTTCCATTTTAGCATTATCATTTCCTACTTTTATTTCTCATAATCGAATATCGGTGGCTCTTACGCCACCACCCTCTCCCTTTTTACGTTTTGATGAATCCAACCCACAACTTTGGGTATTTCACCACCAAACTCTCCTTTTTTAAACACCCACAAATCACCCCCCCCCCCTCACAGTTTTACAAACTGACACTTTTAGCCCCTACTCCATGTTACAAGTTTTATAAACTAACACTCCAGTTTCTAATATTTCAATTTTATCTTTGTACCATATAAATTAAACGGATGGTCCCTGTGGTATCTACCGATTGTATAAATGCCCCCAAGTTAATACGGATGATCCCAGAGATATACAACTTTGCACTCGGTGTCCTTACTCCCAGTGGTTGTTAAATTTTCTCCGTAAAAAGAGTGTAAAATGCCTATTTTACCCCCTCCTCATATTAATACTAATACATACTTTCCCCGTATTTATCTTCAACTACCAACAGTCCAACATGACCCCCAAACCACCACTAACACCACCATCTACACACATGCATTTCTGGCTACCCTTTAATAGCTACGGCCATATCTGAGCCTTCACCCACCACTCGTCTTGCGGGCAAGTCCATCCTTCTCACTTGCAGCAATATATGTCCATCATGTTGGCAAGTCTATCTAACAAAAACCGTTAGCGAACACTTTTTAACGGTCAAAATGATAGTGTTGGATATTTGGTTGGCCAAACCAAAACCATGTAGCAATAATCATGAAGTTTTGACCCACAAGTTGTTGATCAAGGTGGTGTTAATCAATCACAGCTTACCACCCATGGTTTGACCAAAAAAAATTCACACAATAATTTACTAGTAACCTTTCAACAACAAATGAACATGAATAAGACATCAAACTTAAATGCGACATTCAATCGAGCATGTTATGTGCAGCTTTGCATAATCAATTTCAGTAAATAAACAATATGCCTAGATGCAACATAGTATGCACATTTCATTAGCCGAATCAGCGTCAGAAGGTGGTGGTTTCACTTTTAGGAAAACTTGAAGAAGGAGAGGGGGTGTGAGTTCTTATCTATTTAATTTAATTTGTTTCTTTTCCTTTTTAATAAGCAAGGGCATTTTAGTCATTTAACATACCATGTAACTGGAAAATTAACGCTCATCCCAATGTAGGGACCATCAATGTTAAAAAAAAAACACATACCACCGGTAGCAGCTTTGTAATTTCAAAGTTCTAAAGACCAAAGGTGCAATATGGATAAAGCACAAGGACCATTTGTGTAATTAACTCTATACATTTTTAACATCTTAAGTATTTTACTAATTTAAATTTTCTTCAATAATTTTCATTTGCAAATTATTCGTAAAATCTCATTTTGATCCTTTCAAGCTTCTAAATTTTGTAACTTATTTGTACTTTTATTTTAAAAAACTAATTTTCTTACGTGCATATTTTTATATACGTGTTAAGACAATAAAATACGTTTTCATGCTTATTTTATGTACCTTTTTAGCTAGTCTACGTTTCCGCAAACATTTTATACAGAACTGAGTGAAATCATATATAATATATTTTCATTTGACGGTATAAATTAAAGTTAAGATGCCTTTTGACCCAAAGTTGATACTATATTTTATATCTATACTAAAAACCATCATCCAACCGCAATGTTATTAATTTAAATAGGATACCTCAAAGCATGCATTTTCATATGTCCAACGCATAACAAAACGCTTGGACTAGTATATTCGATATTTACAACGTATCCATGCCGTAACGCGCGCGAGTCTAATTAATAGCTATTATGATATACAAATACTTTGTTGATAAAATAATTTACATGAACAAAAATATTGTATAATGATGTGAAGGTGTTTAACTTGGTTTTAACATGTTTAATTATGTGTGCTAAGTGTTTATTCATACAAAACCATTTTACTTTAAGAATGATATGAAATGCAGGTACATGGAGCTTAAAGGATGTTTTTCAGGACCTATTTAGGTTTGGAGAATGTTCGTGAAGAGTTTGGATGAAAACCCAAAGTCAAAAGCAAAAGTTGAGTTAGAATAGTCGACAAAAAACACCAAAACTGCAAATTGTCATATCTCGAGTAGAAAGTCAATTACGGGAGCCACAATGTTTGAATCATTTGGCGAGCTAAACATGCAAAAATGA
The DNA here is from genome assembly GCA_030844895.1 of Ambrosia x helenae. Taxonomy (NCBI): domain Eukaryota; kingdom Viridiplantae; phylum Streptophyta; class Magnoliopsida; order Asterales; family Asteraceae; genus Ambrosia; species Ambrosia x helenae. The sequence goes on along the minus strand of JAUTDX010005525.1, from coordinate 16,686 downwards.
AAGGTAAAGAAGGCGTAAAACAGCTGGCAAATTGATGTTTTATTAGACCGGGGCGCATCTTGCACCGTCACTAACGTAATTTACGCCCTATGTCGATTAGGCATCACAAAGTTAGGATTTCACACCCTATATAAACCTAATCTACCACAGACAAAATTGATGCACTTCCCATCAGTTCTAAGGCATCCCAACGGCAATTTTGAGGCATTCCAGCATCTTCCAATCATTCCAGTTCATGAGTTCAAGATCCACAACAACAACCAGTGAAGAGCTAATGACAAGAATGAGCGGCTAAACCACCAGTGATCTTCTCTGAGTGTAGGGTTTTTAATTGATACGTTTGTTTCTACTTTTAACCTTGGTTTTAGGATTGAATTTTTTTAACCATTTAAGTTTTGATCAGATTCATTGTGGTTTTAGATTTAAATGGTTTTGTTTTGTTTAAACTTTGTGATTCTGGTTTGTGTATTGATCTGTGTTTCTACATAATTGATTATGCAAATAGAAGCCATTAAGTTTGGTTTCATATTCTTCACTTGTTTAATCATATATATAGTCATCATTAGTGACTTCCCACTAGATTAACTAAAATAATTGTGTTCATCAAATCTAAAAGGTTCTAGGATTCATACACCCCGTGACATCATATTTAGAGTGATGACATCACATTTTGAGTATGTGGCAGCTTTCTATTGATGTGTGGTGTGGGCCAGAGTGTATGAATCTTAAAGTAGGGGTGTATGAATCCACTACCCCATCTAAAATCCGGAGTAAATTACCTATTCTCATTAATTTGTCACTACCAATCAATCAAAAACACTTTTATAATTCGTTCTGGACCAGCAGGTAAGTAGAATTGGTTTTTACTTTATTTTTGACCAAACTCTCATACTTGACAACAAAATGAAAAATAAATGAATAAAATAAAACCCTGTCTGGGTTCATAAATAAGCACACCAACCATTGTCTTCAACTTCTAGCCCTTGCCATTCCCACGAGTGTCCAATCACCCAAAGGCGTCCCTAAGCCCTAGGTTGCGGATGGTGTTACAAATAATTTTGGCAGGGCTTGTAGGATTTATTCTTTGCTTTAGAAAAACTTACTTTAGCTAAGTTTATGTGTTTAAACAGAATATATTTAAATTTTAGTTGTTTAATTGATCTTTCAGACTTTGAATTTTATTTCTTTTAGTATTTAATTATATAGAATCTCAACTTACTTTATGTTAGTCTTTTATATATGCTCGAAGGAGATATTAACTATGTTTTAATTTAAAGTTTCTAAGTTTTATTTATGGTTGATTTTTCTTTTTTGATTCATCTAAGTTGGAACTAGTTGGGAAGTAATTGGTTACACTAAAATTACACTAAAAATTACACTAAAAATCCTTCATCTCTATAATTACACTAAAAATCACTACATTTCTCTCTCATTTTCTATTTAATAATACTTATTCTATACTTTTATCATTACCTTTTCTCTATCCTCTACTCACAACCACTTTTAAAAATATTAAAAAATTATAGAGGGTGAACAGTATCTCCTCCAAATTTACTGATGAACAGTGTCTCATCTATATATTTTCTCTCTCCTCTACTCACAACCACTTATACCCACTCTATATAATATAGAGGCCTCTCTCACACTATTATAGATGGGCTATTGTGAATGCTATGAAGTTTTCATCTCCATCTCTAAATTCGCAGATTTCAAGAAAGTGAATCTCTATATACTTCAAAAGTTTCTTTTCAAAAAAAAATCTTCAAAAGTTAAATATTGTGCCTCACATATTTTGTATCATGCAACATGTTATACCACCAATATTATGCGTTTTACTCCCGATGGGTTTCTCATTCAGGAACTCGCATATTTGTTTTTTGTTGTCCTGGTGTAGATTTCTCAAGAGGTCGCATCCTACTACTCCAATCTCAGCACGCTAAGCTGTGGAGTTTTCGGATTCTCCACAGTCAATGTGACAAAAATGCATTGATGATTTAAGAGGCAGTGCATTGTTTATTAACCAATAATCTATATTGGTCATGGCCGATATAGAATTTGTCTATAGTGCTACGATGGGCATGTTGATCTTCTATGTATCTTTACATGTTCTTTTAACCTTAACCTCGTATTATAAAACAAAACAAAACTCTATTTTATTTCAAATATAATTAGTTTCCTCTATAATATGCAATACTATGGTAAGTCCTATAATATAGTTTTTTTCTGTACAAATTGTCTACTAAATAAAGTATTTTTTTTATGAATTTTTTTTGCTACAAGAACTACAACGAAGGTCATTTGAGATACAAAGTGATACATTACAGTACCTGAGTTTTGATTTACTTTAACTTAATGTTTCATTTGTATTGACCAAATGAGTGTACGTAGTCAATATTTAAAACTATAGGATAATGGTGGATGAGACGTATATAATTATATAAGAGAGTAATCACATGTATAGGTAGCGAAAAATATATCTATTGTTTATGTCGGCTTAGTTCTTACTACATTATCCAATTTAAATGTAGTGCTCTCGTCATAGCGTATAAACACCCCCACTATATATAGAAATGTTTTATTGTGGAATACATTTGACTGTTTTATTCGATACCTAAATGCGTACGTCCACAAATGACAAACCAAATGCAAAGCAGCGTACCAATAAATTTATTTATTGTTTCTGATTATATATTCTTCTAGATAGTAAAGGTTACAGTAAAATATAAGAAAGGCACAGGAAACACATGCACATAATATCATAACATATAAATGTACTATGTGGCAAGATCCATGTCTTGCGAAAAGGTAGGGAACCCGGCTGTAAAGCATCATGATTAACTAGGTTTAAGCAACGACCACAGCTCTGCGTATTTTTTATATCAAGTTTTATTAGGCGGTGGGGTGTGTGGGAGGAGGTCATGGAGATGAGGTGGCAGCGGTCAGCGTCGGGGAACACCCCCCACCAAACTTTAGTGATGCCTTTCTCTCTATCTCTCTCTTCATTCCTCTCTCTTTTTCTTCAGTGATGAGGTGGTCAAGGTAAGGACGTGACACCTTTTCCCGTCGGTATCACACCCCACCGTCTTAGGGTGGGTGGGTGGTCATCACACCCATCACATCATCACAGCCAATCATATTGTGTCACCTCATTCCATTACAATTCATCACTAAAATCATTTGGGTGGAATGATACTCATTACTAAACCTTTTTTTAAATAAAATAAAAACATTACATTAAATAAAATAAAAAACTTACATTAAATAAAATAAAAACCTTACATTAAATAAAACAAAAAAAAAATTACATTAAATAAAATAAAAAACTTACATTAAATAAAAAAAATTTACTAGAAAATATAAAACCTAATTTAATTTTGGGCGTAACATTTGTCACGCCGACAAGTATGTTGTGTACGTTGTGAGAGATTGAACCACAAGTACATTGTGTTCCCCGACAAGTGCACCAAACTCGACTAAAACTTTTTTTTTCGAACATAGAGCATTGCTCTAGCCACGACCACGATCACTGCTCGTTGATGTGCCATTGTTGTCGCACACGATCACTAGCGCAATTTCTATCTTGTGTCCAAGTAACCATTGTGTGATTTTTGTGGTTTTTTTTTGTGATGTGAATGAGGATGATGAGAAGAATTTTGTGATTTTTTTTGTATAGTAGAAGAATTGTGTGAATGTTGGTGCAAAAAATGGGTAAATATGTGTATATATATATATAGTAGGTCTTTTTTTTTGTCAAATGACCATTGCACAACGGCTAGCTAGCTAGCGAGCGGGCGTGATGGTTGTCACGGTTTACATTGATCGCGGCCGTAATACAAATGGTGAGGCGGTGGTCGTGATGGTCACGGCTCGGGGTGCAAACGAGTCGAGCCCAAGCCCGAGCTTGACCAGGTTCGAGCTCGATTGACTTACAAAAGCTCGAGCTCGGCTCGTTTATTATCACTTAGTTAATACATTGAATAAAAATAATATAAATAATAGTTCGTTTACGCTGTGTTCCCGAGTTTACTAAATAAAAGAAAAGAAGAGAAAGGGATACTAGGAGAGAAAAGAAAGGAAAATATATAATTTTATTTCGTGTTCCCGAGTTGAAAGGAAAAGAAAAGAAACTAAAGATTTTATGTGTTCCCGAGTTGAAAGGAAGAGAAAAGAAACGTATATTTTACAATTATACCCTTGTAAGATTTTATTATAGGTTAAATGAGAGGGTAAATTGGTAAATAATATACTTTAATTTTTTCTTACTTTCCCTTCCTTCCGCTTCCTTCCAATTTGGAAGGATTGTTATTTGGAGGAATTTTCCTTCCTCTTCTCTCCACTTCTTTCCTTTAATGAAACTCTGGAACACAAAATTGTTCCCCTTTCTTTCTGCTTCCTTTCCTTTCCCTCTATTTTTAAACTCTGGAACATAGTGTTAGGCTTGTGAGCTCGATATATGAAGCTCTACCCTTAATGGGGCTCGGCCCAGGTAGATGTGTCTCCTAATCTACGACCCAAATTCTTAAGCCCAATTTTGTGTAAGTGGATATGTGAAAAAAGGGAAAGGGGAGATGTTACCGTCCTGTTAAAAATTCATGTGGCGTCCATTGAGTAGACACAGAAGGAGCGGACACGTGGCGTCTGCCTATTAGCTTGTTGTGGCGGTGTGTAATAATCTCTTCTTCTAGAACCGGAGACAAGTGGGGTTGGTAAAGTCTTCTGTCATAGATGCTTTGGCTGGGGAGTTGCCACATCATCGTCCTTTCTGGTTGTCGGCCCGGGCATGGCCCGTGATTGGTTGCAGACTTTGATGGGCAATCTTTACGTCATGAACAGTTTGTCCAGGGCATGTCTGCCCTGAGGTGTGTGTCTCGATGCTGCCCAGAAAGGTATATTTCAGTCGTGTTGACGAAGCTTCGACGTTACGTGTCAAGGAAGCTTTGTTTGTGTGAGGCTTGCGCCGACATAGAATGGGCGGGAGGACTGGCGTAATTGTCGCAGACGCAGGTTACTCCGCTAACGTAAAACGAGCGTAACAACTAGCCTCATGCTTATGAACGTAGCCTCAGTGTCATATGTCTTCATTCTACTTTCAAGAAAGACATATAGACATAATCTGGTTTTACTATTTGTATGGTGTTACTGATTTTGGCACCATATCCACCTTAATCGGCATTATCTTATTTTATTAATCAATTCATGGTAAAGAAACATAAATAAAGTAGTGATTGTGGATTTATTTTATCTTGAATTAATTTATGTTTTAATCATATTATCAACTAATATAGACGAGTGTATCATGCGCAAATTATTTTATATATCTTTGGTGTCAAGTAATTCTTAATGCACACAAACAATTTCATACGAAGAACAACATGTAAAATTAAAATACATTAGATCTTGAAAATATTGTAACATCCGACCCTTCTGATCATTAATATTATCTGTTTTGTCCCTGATGTGTTGCCCTTTCCTCAGGTTTCGTTTGTGGCTCAAAATAAATCTGGTAACCATTCTAAATCCTCCCATAATTCTAACTCTTCGAGTTGTGGTCGCGGACGGGCTTCTGGTTGCAGACGCGCTCGACGACCTCCATACTGTCAACTTTGCAGGAAAGATGGGCATTATGCCAACACATGCCCTAGCCTCGCTTCTTTTGCTCAGATTGCGCACACTCTAGATGCAAATTTGGCCCAAGCTTTCCATGTCTAGTGTCACGTTACTGATGACTCCCCTGAGTGGGCTGTTGATACAGGTGCGACTGCTCATATGACACCCCATTCTAATGATATTTCTGCTCCTTATGGTAACTCCATAGATGCCTTTGTTACCTTTGGAAATGGAAAATCCTTACCGGTTACTAACATCGGCACCGTCACCATTCAAAATAAAATTCCTTTAAAATATGTTCTTGTTGTCCCTAGTCTCATAAAACGCCTTCTTTCCATAAGTAAACTCACTAATGATTCCCGTGCTGATGTTTTGTTTTCTAACAATTCTTTTAATATTCAGGATCGAAAAACGAAGCAAATCCTGGCAAAGGGGACTTATGAGAATGGCCTTTACATTTTACAGGAAGGGCAACACGCTTTTGTCCCATCTTACTCATCGCGTATTCGCGTCATCTTAAACCATCTTTTGAAAAATGGCATGGTCGTCTTGGTCATGTTTCGTTTGATGTAATTTCTAGATTACATAAAACTGGTTCTTTATTTGTTCCTTAGTTGTTACCAAAACCTAAACTTTGTTCTCCTTGTTAATTATCCAAGTCGCATTGTTTACCTTTTGATTTAAATAATAAACATTCGTTGCATGCCTTGGATTTAATACATTGTGACCTTTAGGGCCGAGCACCAGTTACTTCCACTAATGGATATCGTTTTTATGTTTTATTTATTGATAATTACTCACGCTTTAGTTGGTTTTATTCGCTTAAACATAAGTCAGAGTTTTATGATGTATTGCTAATTTTTACAACTTATGTTCAAAACCAACTATCTTGCAAAATTAAAGTTCTCCAAAGTGATGGAGGCACGGAATTCACCAATTTACGTGTTCAAAAATTTTTCCAAGAAAATGGTATCCATCATCGTTTATTCTGCCCCCATACTCCTCCACAAAATGGTCGAGCTAAAAGAAAGCATCGCCACATAACTGAAACAGGCCTACCCATGCTTTTCAGTTCTCATTCGCCAGCCACTTTATGGGTGGACGCCTTTGCTTCAGCAGTGTTTATAATCAATCGCCTACCCACATCCGTTCTCGACCACAAATCTCCTTTTGAAACCTTATATGCTCATCCTCCTACTTTTCCAATTTTCGGATTTTTAGGTGTCGTGTTTTTCCCTACCTACGACATTATGCCAAACACAATTTGTCTCCTCGAAGTGCCGAATGCATCTTTATTGGCTATGACTCAAAATACAAAGGCTATCGATGGTTAGAGCCTACCTCAAATCGTGTCTATGTTACATGACATGCTCAGTTTGACGAGGAAACCTTTCCCTTTAGCAGCCATACTTCGCTCGTGGATGAGGCCACTTTGTTCCTTTTCAATTTCGATGAAACCTTACCAGTCATTCCCTTAACTAACCCGCCTCCCATCCTCACCCCCTCACCAATCACACCACCTTCTGTCACTTTCTCTCCTCCGTGCACCCTATGACCTACTCACTCCTTACCACATCACACTTCATCGACCTACCAAACACATCCACATACTGACCACATCTTTCCTCCAGCCCAAACTACCCCTTTCGAGCCTCCCTCCAGCCCTACTCTATCGGCCCAAAACCCCAGCCCTCCACATCAAACTCGGCCCAAAACCCCATCCCTCCACCTCAACCCTCAGCCCATCAGTCTCATCTGATTTGTATTTGGTCCTACATATGCACTTTGACCAACAATATTTGTATTAAAAGGGCGAGGCACCAAAACCCAAGTGTTGTTATTTTTAAGTGCAATAATTTCCTCCTCCATGGCCTTAACCCACTTATGATGTTTAGCAGCCGTTTATATCCACGAGGATCAGCAGCTGCTAATAAGGCACGATGCAACCGGTTGTTGAACAAGAAATAGTCGGCATAATGTTTTGGTTTAAAAATGCCACTTTTGGAACTGGTTTGCATAGGATGGGTGGTAGATTGAGAAGATGATTGAGGCTGAGTGTTATCTGACTGAGTGTGAGTTTTGGGTTGGGGCTGAGACTGATGCCCATTTTCCAAATCATGTTTGTCACTTGTAAAAGGCTCTTTATGGTCTTAAACAGGCCCCTCGTGCATGGTTTCAACGTCTTAGTACCTTTCTTACTAACCGTGGGGGTTTTCTTTGCAGCAAAGGAGACACATCTTTATTTATTTTCAAACAGGGACAGGTGCTTGTAGGGGTGTTCATGGTCCGGTTTTTGCGTTTTTTTAGTCAAACCGTGAACCAAACCATTAGTAACGTTTTTTTTTTATTTTTGTAAACCAAAACAGAACCATCGAATAATTAAACCGAACCAAAGTAACGGTTAGGTTCCGGTTTGGTTTCAAGGTTTGGGCTCGTTAGATCTTTATAAAAATAAGGTATGAGATATATACGTAAAGTCTTCCAAAATTTCATAGTCTTGGTTTTTTATCGGGTTCTTTGAGAGTCTTAGGCTGGTGAACCGATTATAATGGCTACGTTTTATAGTGTTTAATTAGCTTTTTAGAGTTGAAATCTTGAAATTATTATTCATGTAAATGGGGACCTAAGTTAGTAAAGTTTTAGAATGTAAAATTGGGCTAAAGCCAATTTATGATGTAGTTTACTTATATTAAAACTATAACAATTTTAATTATGTCTAATAATGTATATAATGTGTGTGTATATATATATATATTAAACAAAAATATATAATAAAATCTTACGGACCGGTCCGGTTTTATACGGTTGGTTTACGATATAAACCGTAAACCAAACCGTTCGCTACGGTTTGAAGATATTGAAACCGACCGACAAAAGTTAAGTAATAAAACCAACCGTGAAGCCAAACCGATGACCGGGTTGGGCGGTTACACGGTTTGGAACCAAACCGTGAACAACCCTAGGTACTTGTTTATCTCCTTGTGTATGTAGATGATATTATAATTACTAGAAATGACTCTACATTCATCCAATCATTTGTGGCGGAACTTCACAAGGAATTCTCAATTAAAGATTTGGGAGCTTTGAGTTATTTTTTGGGTCTTGAGGTCACTCACAACAACGGTATCTTCTTAAGTCAGGCCAAGTATGCTTATGATATTCTAGCTCGTGTAGGTCTCTTGGATGCTAAACCAGTTGCTACTCCCTTGTCTACTTCAGACACCTTTCACACACAAGGAGAACCCTTTCACGACTCTACCTTCTATCGTTAATTGGTTGGTGCTCTACAGTATTTAACTATTACGAGACCAGATCTCTCTTATGCAATTAATCAAGCTAGTCAACATCTTCAATCCCCCACTACATCGTATTTTCAATCGGTAAAACGGAGTATTCGATACGTTAAAGGCACTATTGCTTTCGAATTGACTTTCTCAAAGCCTACCACTACTACCTTAGTTGGATACTCAGATGCTGACTGGACACGTTGCAGTGAAACACTCGCTCAACCTACGACTATTCTATTTACTTGGGGGTAATCTGGTCTCATGGAGTGCTAAGAAACAACCAATCGTCTCACGCTCTAGCTGTGAATCGGAGTATCGGGCAATGGCAAACACCGCTATAGAAATTATTTGACTCACACATCTTCTTTGGGAACTTCATGCCTTGCCAATGGATCGTCCAACCTTGTTATGTGACAATAAGAGTGCAATTTTTCTTAGTCAAAATCAGTTGTCTCGCAAAAGGGCAAAACGCATTGATATTGACTATCACTTTGTCTGAGAATTGGTGTCCTCTAGTCGTCTGTACACCAAGTTTGTTCCATCCAATCTCCAGGTGGCCGACATCTTCACTAAGGGTCTCTCACGGCCTCTTTTTTGAAAAATTGCGTAACTTACTACGTGTCGGTCCCCCACCTATTCGATTGACGGAGGTTGACAACGTAACAAAAATCAAGATCCTTGATTTATTCCACAATATTATGGTAATTATTGTAAAAGATATTATTACCTTTCATAGGCTCTTTAGTTGGTGTATATATTGTAATTCCCATGAATCCATTGTTAATAAAACATTCATTGAGAGATTATTTCTCCTATCAACTTCCATCTGAGGATGCTTTAACTTGGATTTATCCTCTCATCCATTAACGTTAAGCTTCAAAATGCGTTGGTGATTTAAGAGGCATTAGATTACATATGAACTAAAGATCTCTCCTGTCCACGGCTGATATGAGATTTGCCTGAGGTGTCACAAATACGAGGTACATATGCGACTTGTGATCACACAGACAATTGTGATATTGAGTATGATGAAAACTTGAAAAAATGTTGGAAGATGGGGTCCGGTGATGTTGGTAGGAATGCAAGACACAAAGAAAGCTCTACTGTTTGGATTAAAAAAGATTTCAGATATAAAGGTCATATCAAAATTCAAAAACCGAAGGCTGAATGTATGGTCTCTAGACTCAACACCCATCGATCTCTTTACAACTTGCTTCTTCATCATCTCTCTCCATCATTATTTTTTGTCTACTGCTACTCTCTCCAGGCCCCCCTTCCTTTCTTTCACATCTATCTATTCCCATCTCAGAACCCATCAAGATTTCAAACTGTACCCTCTCTTTGTTGTTTTTTAAGTTTATATCTTGAAGCACATTATTTGTCATAATGTAAAAAATACAGCTGCTATATCATAAAGGGTCATAAAATGTTAGAAGCACATATATGATAACGTGTGAGAATCCATTTGAGGTGGAGAAGAGAGAAAATAAAGGGTAGTGTGCCGTAAGAGAATCATAAAATGTTAGACGCAAATATTAACTTGTTGTACCATAAACATAAAATATAGTATTTACTTAAATTTTGTTGGCCGGTATCATTCTCAAATGCTTTATAATATAGTATAGATAAACAAAAGTCTTGATATGCTTAGTGATCCGCCACTGGTGGCAACTCCCTTCCATGGGTTGCGATGGTGTGGTCTGTCCATGGTGTAGAGAGAGTATTAATTTGTCTATGGAAAGTAAGAGAGAGAAGGAAACTGGTTCCGGCAGGTTGAGATAGAGGCGAGCAAACACCCTTTGAATGTGATTGCCCTTAGAATATCAAGCGATAAAGACAGTATCAATATCATTCGTCTATGGATGCCAAATGGATTCTGTATGTCGCCATTTTGAAATAAAAATTTAATACTATCAGATTCATATTTTTTAATGAGAGTTTTAAGCAGACAAGACGAATTTTGAAATATGTTCAAATTCAGAGAATCCATCATGTTTATTTGTTTATGTAGCATTTACCTTTAAAGAATATAAATGCCGTCACTATATATATACCCTCACACTAGAAATGGTCATATATAAGAAAGTTTATTTATAGTAAATTAGATTCTACTTTAACATTTTAATTGGATAACACTACACATAAAGCAAACAAAAAAGCAATACTTTACTTTCAATAGATGGATTAATTCTTAGAAATGTCGCAACAAAGTTTTGCTATAGTGTTTGATATGAAATTCTATGCTTATGTCTAGAATTTCAATTGTATGTAAAAGATAGAAAAAACTACCATCAAGATTCAAAAGATTTAAACCTCGTGATAAACTTTGGCTTGAAAATGAGCTATAAGATAATATATCCAAAAAGGATAGAGTTAAGTGAATAGCGAAGAGTTGAGGCATGTCCTTGAAATTTTGGACGTTTTGTAGCCTGTATGAGTACAATATGACCTCACAAGCGGTAACAATATGACCTCACCTATTATGTCCTTTAAAGGGTATTTAGGTGGGGGCAAACATGAACCGTATTAGTAGTTGGGAGCCGGTGGTGGAAGTCTTTCATAAGCAGTTATCGAGATGGAAGGCGAATATTTTATCTATAGAGGGGAGGGTGACTTTTATTAAGTCGGTGCTTGAAAGTCTTCCGACGTATTAATTTTCTTTGTATAAAGCCCCTTTGGCGGTTATTAATAAGCTTGAATCTATTATTAAGGATTTTATTGGGGGGGGGGGGGGTGGGGGATTAGGAGAAGTCCAAAATTCATTAGGTTGCTTGGGAAAAGGTTACGGAATCTATAAAAGATGGCGGGTTGGGAATTAGAAAGCTTGAGGATTGTAACAACGCCCTAGTGTTGAAATGGCTTTAGAGATACCGGTTAGAGATTGATTCTCTATGGAGGTCGATAATATATGCGGTTCATGGGTCAAAAAAGAAGATGGGATGCTTATCCGTGCAACAAACTTTTGCAGGTCCATGGTCGAAGATTGTGGTTCTTGGCAATCGAGTGAAGAAATAAGGTACTAGTTTCGTTAATATGATTCGGGCCAATATTGGTAATGGGTCAAAGATAAGGTTTTGGATTGATCCTTGGATAGAGGCCGAAGCTCTAAAGAATTTGTATCCTAATCTATTTCGTCTTGAGGTAGATAAAGATTGTATGGTGGCGGCTAGAATTGGGTTTGGTCTCATGGGAATGCGATTCAGTGGCATTGGAAAGGGTATCCGACTTCGGTGGTAGCAGTGGCCGAATTTGTGGAATGTCACAGAAAGGTTTCGACCATTTGTTTAGAGAATAAGGAGGATAGGTGGCTTTGGAATCAAGGCAATAATGTTGGTTTCTCAGAGAAAGATATTAGATTGCGGCTCAAAAAAGATAACTCGACCGAGGCTACTTCCGGTTATGATTGGTGCAAGTGGATACTGAACAAATGTAACATCTTTATGTGGAAGGCGAGCATGCATAGAATCCTGACTTACCAGGCGCTTCGAAGAAGGCATATTAATGTGGGTGATGGGTTATGTGTTTTTTGCGAAGAGGTTATAGAAGATTAGGATTATTTTTTTTCCGGTTGTCATTTAGCAAATGGAGTGTGGAATGCGGTTGCTAATTGGTGTAAGATATCGCCTTTCTTTGTGTTCTCAACTACGGATTTGCTTCATTTGGTGAGACACTTGGAAGGGTCGGATGTTAAGAAAGAGATTTTGTATGGTATTATGATCTTGACTTGTTGGCGTATATGGAAGCTCGGAATGAGAAGGTATTTCAAGGGAAGGAGGCGTTCGTGGTTCATATTGTGTCGGATATAAGATCGTTGGGGTTCCTTTGGTATAGGAGTAGACATAAGGTTGGTTTGGTCGAATGGCGTAACGTAATTGGTGTAATTTTCGTTTCGTGTGATGTAATTGTATTATAATGGGGCATCTCTAGCTTGGAGATGTTTTTGTATTTGGTTTTAATGAAGTTAATCTTTTAAAAAATGCCCATACTTTGTGTTTGAATCTTGGATATACTAATTAAATGATAAGTAAATGTTTTTGATATATGTAAAACATGGGAAACAAATCGCTGGGCACCCTCAAAATTTTGGTGTGTGAATCAGTTAAGTGACGTGGTAATGTAAAATTAATACAAATCAATAAAATTGAGAAAACACTTACCCCTCCCCCACCACAAACTTTAAAAATAGAAGTCTTTAATAAAAAGAAGAGCCAATTTGTTTCACTTTACACCTATGTCTTTGAAGGGCATGTCAACCTCACACTGAAGGGCACCTAAGGGCTCTCTCATTGGAGAAGAAACATATATATAACTCTCCTAACTAAAGTTGCAAAACTTCAATTACTCTCAACGATAACTTTTTACATCAAGGAATATTATTTTATTATTAAAAATTATTAAAAAAATATCACTATTAATAGAAAATTTGGTTGTCTAAAAGGTTAACGGGCCTCGAACCTGTTTCTTAATTTCATTGATGTTACCTTCTACAGTTTTTTTATAAATGATAAATTTGGATATTCAGCATTTATTATTTAATTCATTACATTATTAATATACTTCCAAGTGAGGTTTATATGCTTCCAGTTTCTTTTGTAGATGGTGAATGCACAAATTCTTCACAACATATACACACACATATGCTTTTGCTTTTTCTTTCTTTCTTATTTTTTAAGAAAATCTGAAGTACGTGTATGTAAACAAATGTTATAAAGCGTATTCTTGATATGCTTATGATGTGACTCAATATACAAATTTTTAAATACTATTGTTATTGCTAAAGTATGGTATAAATGTTGTTTACTTTTGTTGATTAGGTTAACTTCGATACATATCTTTAGTGATAGTGTGATACCACCAGTTACATAATTACTATTTTTGTTTTTTTATTAAATTAATATTGATATAGAGTCACAACTAAAGCCATTTGTGATACGTGAAGGCAAACTATATCATTTGTTAATACCTTTAACTAAACACGTACTATTAAACTATTAAAAATCGCATAGAAATAAATCTATAGAAATATCAAGTAGATCAAATACAAACCTTACTGTCACTCAGTGGTGAAGCTTGGGCGAACATCTCGGGGGTTGAAAGTCATTGAGGGGGTCGGAAGTCACCAGTTACAGGGGGTCAAAACCGTATATGCTATAAAAAATTTTATACGTATACTATATAATCTGAATTTCTGAACGAAAATTTCGGCGAGGCAGCCGCCCCCTCCTGCCCTAAGAAAGCTACGCCCCTATTGTCTCTAAAAAAACGTAAGAATTAAAATGCTAATAACAAATAACTCAGTGCTATTATAATAATAGCATGAATAAGGAACACTTTGATTGCCACGATTCTACCGGAAAACATAGTTTGTATCAAAACTACATAATAATGTTTTGAGGATCGAAAAAACAAGAACTGTAAATCTGAAGATCATATCTGTATATTTATCTACGCTAGCAGGGAACCCGTGCGTTGCGGCGGAGTCCACAATACATGGCGGAAACGTAATTCAAATCTTAAAATGATTAAAAGAATTAATATGTAAGGTATATGTTTTTTTGTGTGTGTGTAAACACCTGTGCTTCGCAATGGGGTAATTTTTCAAAGGCTACAAGAAGACATGATACATGCTACGTTCTAAATACCATATGCAATTTGACCTACATGCCGGTTAAAAAAACAATGGAAGTAGCGGTTTGACTCATTAACAACTATTATTATACTAATAGTCCTACTCAATATGTTGAAAGTGCCAAATCTGAAGAGATTGCCGTGAGAAGAAATCATACGGACTTTTACAAGATCCACATTAAGAAAAGGTTGGAACGGCTCATATGTAATCAAACTCCAAAGAAACATACCCATAAATTTTCCATAGATAAAAGCAATGCAATACAATTGCTAATCAAGTGTAAGATAAATTTCTATTAGTGATATCAGAAAGTGAAATTGGAAGTTAGGTTAGTTAAAAATATTCCATATAAGACATCCCAACCTAAGAACTTTATAGACGTGCACATATCTTTTTTTTCTAGGAACCGAACCAGTTCCAAACCGGTTCGTGTCCGAACCGGTTTTGGTACGGTTCGGGCCCCGGTTTCACCGTTTGAAAGTCTGATTTCGGTTCAGTTTCGGTTTGGGTTCGTGAACCAATTCACGTGTGCTCACTTTTTTTTAAAGAAAATGCATCCCAAAATTATTTTTTTTACGTAAAGGTCGACTTTTATTGATTCTTAGAATCTTTTTAAGGTGTATAGGTATATATTTGTATGTGTAGAAACTTTTTTGTATAATTTTGTTATATAAAATTGCGATTTTTTAATAAATGTAGTAATTACTTAATTTTGTGTTATACTATTTTAAAATGCTTTATAATATAATATAGATTAGAATATAGATTAATGGTAATTGGAGGTTATGATAAAAGAATATGTACAAGTAAGTTTTGCATGAAGAGTAGAAAGAGAAAAAATTACTTGACATTTGGATTTTAAGAATGAGAATTTTCCTATGCCATCTTAAAATTCATGTTAAAATGACATTTGTAGACATCTTTCCTCCTTTATAATGTAGTATAGATGTGTGCACACATAACGTGTGAATAGATGCACTAATAAAGTTTATACAGTTGCACAAAAACATATCTTACTTTGATTCTTATATCTTCATCCCTTGATAGGGGAAGGTGTAAAAAAATAATGCTAAATAAATTTATAGACGTTGTGTAAAGAACTAAACAAAGAGTGATGAATTAAACTCCAAAATCATTGAAGAAGGGGTAAGGAAGGACTCAGAGGGAATTAGAGTTGAAAATTGGTTTTATTGGATGTTATGAAGGGGGTTTCATTTTAAAGAGGGATATGAATTGTGCATTCTTAATGGAAAATGGTTGGTACAAACATCTTAATGCATTCAAGGGTAATTTGGGGAAGATTTACATGACATTTGAAGGTTAAAGCATATGGCTTTTCAAATGCCATCTTAAGTTTGCTAATATGGACACATTTAGCCATTACTCCTCCTTTATAATGTAGTTAGAGATAAAAGGTAGTACCCACAACTTATTAGTGTAATGAATGGTGTTTCGCTTAATAAATGTGAGGTTGTGAGTGCAAGATAAATGTAAAATTAAAGAGTTAAAAAAAATTGTTGTTCAAAGAAGGTAACACACTAACACTTATCAACCAATTAGAACAAATTTAATTTTTAGAAAACTCTTGAAGATACAAAATATAACATCAAGAGTTTACTTTTGATCCTTGACATTAACCAATGTTAAAATTGATGTTATTTTTTATGAAGAAATATATATGCTTATTAAAAAAGTAAATAAACCCTGACACTTATCAACCAATTAGAACAAATTTAATTTTTAGAAAACTCTGAACATACAAAATATAACATTCACGAGTTTACTTTTGATCCTTGACATTAACCAACGTAAAATTGATGTTATTTTTTATGAAGAAATATATGTGCTTATTAAAAATAGTAAATAAACCCTGACACTTATCAACCAATTAGAACCAAATTTAATTTTCAGAAAACTCTTGAACATACAAAATATAACATCACGGTTTACTTTGATCCTTGACACTAACCAATGTTAAAATTGATGTTATTTTTTATGAAGAAATATACATGCTTATTAAAAAAAGTAAATAAACCCTGACCATCACCCGTTATCTCTTCGTGTATCCAAGTGGTAGCAATCCTCACTAACACGTCGTCTCCACCCTCCAAACGATGAGTATGTCCCCGGCCACCACAAATTGTCGTCAGACCTTATTCATTT
>JAUTDX010005524.1:0-19117 GCA_030844895.1 Ambrosia x helenae | reverse complement strand
TAAATTAAATTTCTCAAAGATAATAAAAATTGTTTAAAAATAAAAAAAATATTAATATGGATACTAAAATGTCTGCTGCAGTAAAAATCGTAGATTGGATATTTTAAATGTGGGGATAGAGAAAAAAAGTTGGGAAGGACAAGGACTTCCCATGAATGTCGACGTAATATTCTTTTTTCATCATCAATTAACAAGGGTTGTGACGAAGATTAGGCAAGTATATATGAAAAGAAAAAAAAAACTATTTTTAATGAAGTCAATAGACCTCAAAAGTTCTGGACCTATTTACAATAAAAGATGGGACACAAAAATCACATCAGCCATTTACTGACTTGTTTTTTGAGAATGATTCTTACCAGGAGAATTGCCTTTATTTGCGTCATGCTAAGAGGTGTTGCTTCTTTTTCGTCCTTGTAGTCTAATAAGACTTGTAAAAAATCTTTCTTTCCTTCTTGACTCACTTCATCCTGGGACTTTTTTAAGTTGATTCGATTCGATCTTCAATGATTCTAGTAAAAATTTGATGCAACTTGTCACGATGCTTCTCAATGTCCCGTGCGATTCCTTGAAGATCGAAGGGAGCAAGAATAGGGAAGAAATCAGATAAATTCCCTTGTACGAGTAGTTGAATATGTTTGTAGCCACCATATCTATCTCATCGCAAGATTCTCGTCTTTCACCCCTTTACTTTCCCATATTTGTTCTTGTTAGGACTCGCATCTCTGTTGCAAAAGCAATATCACGAATGTTAATGTTGGTACCAATTTTTTCAAAAACATTCTTGACGGTTTTTCTAACTCCTCTATCCTATAAAAACGAGTTGCTTCTAGATTCTTGTTGCTTAGCATCTCGTAAGCAAATATCTTACGAAGCATACGCCAGTTGGGGTTGTTGTTGGAAAATGCTATATCTTGGCCACCATTAGTTATTAGTAAAGCTGCAACGGTTTGTTCACGGTTAGAGAAGGTCTCGTCTTGGTCGCGAACTACTCCTTTGCTAACTCTGGGGTACTTATGACAATGTGAAGTTTGCTTCCCAACTTGAACTTGAAGATGGGACCGTAGGTGCGGGCATGTCAGTGAATTGTGTATGCATGTAATTGGGACTAAAAAAGGGAAGGTGCCCAACGTTCGGGAGAGAACGGGGACCTGGTGGCAATGGTGGTGCACCATTTGAGGAGTTTGAGAGTTTGAACTTGTACCATTAAAACAGCCAAGATCAGTATTGAAGAAGTGGTGACAACTAACATGGTTAGCTCGGTGTCTTTGCAAATGATCAAACTTGAGTATATTGCAGCAAGTTCATGGGTGCATTTATAGCCCATGGGTGGGCCATAGTCATGCATATATTTCATAATTTGTAAATAATAGTAAGAAATTGGAAAAATGTTATAGTTTATTAAATACAAAACAAAAGTAAAATGTTATGTGTGCGAGCCATGGGTTTATCATAGTTGGTCTTCGGATAGTGGGTTTCTCCTAGAATTGGTAATGGGTCGGGTCACCAGCATTGCCTTCAATCGGAGCCGTGGTGGCCTCTTGCCTATCGGTGTACCCGGGTGGTTGGGCTTTGTTAGACGTTAGAAAAGCGAAACAAAATGGTGTGTGTTGATTAAAATGAAAGCGATCTTTATGAGTGGAATAGCTGAGTTCCAGAAAGGTTAACATCCATGTTTGGTGAGCCAATATGTAGCGAATTCCCACTGCTTCGGCTTTGTCAAGATGGAACATTAATGTGGGTTCACAGTCGTGCAATCCATGGTGTATGTCTGTGAAATTGCAATTGCTATTTCGCGGTTAATTTGTCATGTTGGAATAAATATAAATTATGTTTATTTTATTTATTAAGTTGCCATGGTTATCGTTTATATAAGATTTGATCAAATACTATAATATCCCTAAGTTTATAATAGGTGATTCTTTTTGGACGGAATTACCCTTACTAAACCTAATTAGGATATCCCCTGTGTGTATAAATAGAAATAATACTAGCGGTATTAGGTTGGACTGATATAACACCATAACTCTCTAATAATCGCTGCCCCACTTCTCTCTCACATGATCTCGGTTTGAGATCATTAGCCATCATTAGTATACACACGAAAGGGAACCCGATCAAGATGATATGTCTTATATTACTGAGGTTCCTGAACGGTTAAACATATCTCGTACACATGATTAAATCTTATGTTTATATTTTATGTTCTCATTAATATAATCAACATGAGGTATCAGAGCGATGTTGATTATATTAATTCAAATCTGGATAAATCATTTGCTATAATTATCATTTATTTTTTCGCTGAAAGGAAAATAAATAAAATAAACGCCATCGATTTTATAGTTCCTTTTTGTCAATGGGTTAAAAATAATAGTGGAATGGATCTTGATGATTCCACTATATTTTAATTTATTGGTTGTATTATAATAACTAGTGGCATTGTTATCGCGTGTTGCGTGATTGTTTCAATATCTGTTGTACGGGTTTGTTTTGAGATAAGACATAGTTAAGCAACAGGTTCTTGGGATGCATAATTCAATATTTATAATTCTAACTTAGAGGTACAGTCACAACATAGTTATAACAGTGTGTGTCGTTAAGTGTTACAAAACATGTCGATTTAGATCACACAAAATATTTGTGTCCGCGACTTTTCTGCCCAATTGTTCAGTTTTCTAGAGCAGGCCTTTTATCAGCAGTCCTTGCATCTCCTGAGATAGTTTAAAAGTGTTTTCATTACTAATGTGTTTGGCCAGAATGGATTATGAATGTAGCGTTTACCTGGTGTTTCAAACAGGTTGTGCTTGGCGGTGGTTTCTTTGTGTTTTTATGCGTTGGATTTACCGAGATTTGGAAGTGGTATTCACCATCACCTCTACAAAACATCCTAACTAGTAATACCATCGAGTTGTATTCGAAATATTTACCGAAAAATTTATTATGTGTGGAAAACTGAACATTGGCAGTTAAAAGTGTGAGGTATGGAAAAAATGTATTTCAAGTGCAATTAACAAATTATACACATGAAACCGAGTACCGGCTCTCGATTCTTAAGTGAAGAACATGAGCCAGTTCAAGTGTCCTACAATGGTAGATGGCAAAAAATGATTTTATATAAATGATATGCATATATGTAGATTATGCATGACTTGAAATAAACAAATTTTCCTTGTAATATAGTGAAAAATTTACCTCACTAATCTATTGTAAGAGCTAATTGAGCACCACACAATCTGCATAAACACGAATGACATCATCCAACGATTTTTACAATGCACATTCAACCATACGATTAAAATTATTGTACCAACCAACACTTTCTTCTGATTAGGAATGGATATTTATCACAATGATATTTTAGTATGGTGGAAATCAATTAATCTAATGAAAATTCTTGGATGATGTTCCTGTGACTAACATCACTATATATTTAAAGTGGAAGCAGGTGTAAAATTAAATTGTTTCATTCATTACTAATAGTTGGATCAAGTTACTGGTAACTTAAACCTCTTATCTCCAAGTTCATTTATAACAAACTATCAACAGCTCACATGAACACCCAAAATAATTTGACAACACGAAATACGACATAATTTGGAATTTAGGTATCAAACACTAAATTTTATTTTTGTGCAAAGAGAGGATGGATATGTAGGTTTTTTGGAATCTGGACTTCTAGTATATGGCTCAAAAAGGTTAACCTATAATTGCAGGGTAAAATGGGTCTGTGCAAGCCATGTTGGACCTGCTCACAAGTCACAACACTTCTTACATTTTTTGAATTTTATAAAAATTTAATGTGTTAAACATGATTGCAAAAACTATATTTATCAATAAAAATCTAACCCTTTTTAATAAAACAAAAAAATCAAGAAGTTTTATTCTTTTGAATACACTTTTCAACCCATTTAACATGTATTATTTTAGCTTAACCCATGAGACCCATTGGATACAATATATAGCCCTCGTCAGCACATCTATAGAAAACATTAGTAAATATATATATTTTTTTGCAACCGTAACAAAGATGAGCTGCAAGCGTATACGCAACCCATATATTTGTTGGTCTAGAGCCCTGGGCAACAAATTTTGTTTGTTTTTTACCTTTCTATTATAAGAAAACAGTAACCAAAGTAATAGAAATAAAATTTTGGATGAAGAGTATCAATTATCTACCTAATTATGATCCCATAAAATAAAACTTCGGTGAATATCAAGTGTTCTTTCAAGCACACTCACGATCTGCGTCATCAATGGAAGTTATCATTCAAAATAACCTATAATGACATTGAAACCTATTTGAAAAAAATAACAAACAAATCAAGTGAGCATTACATTAGACAGCTGGTGAGCAAATCAATAAGGTTTCAAATTTAGAAATATACCTTCTATTGAGTGTGTATTTAATCTTACCTCAACAGTTGGAAATCGACCTGCTTGGGTCCAAACCCACTGGAGAAGCACCTACTTCCATTTTTCCTCGCCAGAAGATGAGCCAAATCTAATTGAAACTTCTACAAGACCGTCTAACAACCACGGACCATGCAAATATACAAATAAGGATCTTGCAACTGGTTCTGAACTATTTTTGGTCAGTTTATGATCACAACACTGTTGTCCAAAACCACAACTGCCACACCATTAGAGTGCCATCACAAATATTAGTAGCTTGTAGAACTAAAAAATCACACAAACCTTAACACCAAAAATAGACACTTAAACACCAAGAACAAAGAGTTGATCCTATTATTGTCCATTCTACACTAATTACATAATAGTTATTAGTCAAACCAAAATTATTAAAACAAAGTTTTATTTAAAAAAAATACTAATAAATTAGAAGCAATTACCTTAGCCTAATATTTGTTAGTTAAAAAAAACAATATCATAATTTTTTATAATTGTTTTATGCATTGTTTAACCAATAGCCATGTGTTATGAGTGTAGCAAAGGACATGCCATATGTAAGCTTTCATTCCTAGACAAAGTGGGACATGCCATATTTTCCTTTCTACTTCACTGAAATAAGCACCATGAGTTGTAGAGTAATGAGTTCTATGTGTTGCTTCTTCTTCAAAAAGAATTTGGAATAGGGATGAATCACCTGTTGGTTTGAACACCATTGTGTTTGACAATGGTTCAACTAGTGAATCGATGATCAATAACCCCTAACGAAACCTTGGATAAGAACATGATCGGTTGACATTCTTGTACCATAAAGAAAATGAAGTTTTGCTAGTCCTAAATCACCACCTTGTTTATTAACCATCATCCCTATTACACATTCAGGTTGCCACTCAACAAATTAGATAAGCCGTATGGTAAAACAAATGCTAATGATTCAATAAGGCTTAAATACCTGTTAGCAAAAGTAATTTTATGCTACACTTTAATTTTCGTTTAGATATAATTTCCTAATATAACAAAAAAAACAAAATTTAGTTTGCGATCGTCTGGTACAACTGCATTCTCATGAGTTGAAACAGGCGCCAAAAGTCGCATCTCAGGAGACCAACCTTGTTCACCGCGTGGGAACAAAAGCGGGTATTGTAGTGGCATGTACGAAGCATGTAATTTGCTAACTCGATGAGGCGTCCCATCTTTTGCTCTAATCACAACATCATAGTCTGCAGAAAGCTTGTGACCATCATAAATTATCGTACCAAATACGTTAGATCAATCACATGACTTCAAAGACGAATCACAAATTCTGGTATATCACTACCTAAACATAATTCGCGAGCAGATCTAAAAAGCTTTACGTATTCATTAACCTCATCCAACATGGCTATCAAAGACGCCACAATTTCTAGCGCACAATTCATAGAATGTATATTAGAAAAATATCTCAATCTATTTGATATTTCATTATTAGGATCAAATATATACATCTGCAAAAAGCGCGGATTCTCACCCGTGGGAGGGCACGCAGTACTAAGCCAATTCGAAACTTGGCCTGTTACCTAAAAGCATAAGGCGCAGAACCGTTGTTAACACTATCGTCAACAGTTTTACCAATTGTGGTCGTTGAAAACATAGAATTGTATGCCCTTATATCTTTCATAAACGGGGATCCAAGAAAAGATTGACCAATAATTCAGAAGGTTGTGATGGGTAATCAAGTATCAACCTTCCACCACGACAACATTGGTTAAATCGAGGTCTAGCACTCAACGGAAATGAGGAAAGGTGTTCCTCAAACCAAAAATATGCACCATAATATTCACACACGTTAGTGTAAGAACCAAGATCAATGTAGTAAATGGATGGATGTAACAATGGTTCATGCACATCAGCTGAACCAGAGCTGGAAGCAGCTCCAGCATCATACACTCCTCTTGAACGTAGCATTGATTGTCTATGCGTTCTCTAAAGTTCAGCGGTAGATGAAGAACCTGCTTCCAATTGAGATGAACAACCTATCTCTATTGATGAAAACGGATCACGACGCCTTCTTATAGGCTACACAACGACACGTGCAATCAGTTCTACCAAAAACATGACGCTAAACATAGATGCCTAACATAATATTCTTTTTTTATACAAAAAACAACTCAGGCTCACATCTTTTTCCATTTAGAAAGCAAACAACAACATCAAATGGACAAACAACGGCTGGAAAAGAGGGTTACAAGTTAAAAGGACTTCAAATTTTAGGTGACAGTTTAACAACAAATCATCAATTAGCTATGTACATCTTATATAAAAACAACCAAAAACTTACTTGCATCTGGTAACAAAACTGAACAAACGCTACGCAAATAAGGAACTTCCTATGCACTGCACATGAGGAAAAGAAATACATGTTGTAAATAACCACACATAATACAGAAAACACACATAAAACTAAAACAAACCACAACAATTAAATTGACATTTCATCAAACACCTATACTACACCCTTAAAACAAACAGGGGAAACCATACACCAAACATTTAACAACACATATAAGGAAACACATACAATCTACCAAAAAACAAAATGCATAAATCAGCATCAAATGAAATAACTGCTGAACAACTGTATAACAAACAACAAAAAAATTTTTGGGCCGATTATCACAAAACATTTTAGTTGCAATATTGCAATTTCTAGAGAACCCCATTGACATTCTCACAAATTGGTTACCAATTTATTAAATCCCACATAATATATACCTAATCCAAAATGATAAACAGAGAAGGTTAATTTTGTTTTGTGATTTAATTATTTGGTTAACAAATGGATAAAGCCACAGCCAAAAACCCAATAAAGACAAATGATGGGAAAAATATAATTAAAGAATAGGAAATAAATAATCAAGTTTGACTGATATCTGTGAACACGGTGATTAACCTCAAATTGCATGATTTTTTTTTTGTAAAATCAGCTTTTATATGTGCTCAGAAAAGGGTGACTAAGGTGGACAGCTGTTGATTGCAAAGGCAACCATCTGAACCACTTAAAAAATGCCCACCCGGTGGAAATGTAAGTGCACGAAATGTGACTATCGCTTTTGGATTCTCTATATAGCGTTTTTGGTAGTTTTATGATGAAGATAATACCCATTCGACCTGTCGAGGGGTCGAAGGAAGAATTCAAGTGGTCGAAGGAAGCTTTGAAGTTCATTATGTTTGGTTCGAGCTGATGTGAAGGTCGAAGGACACATTCGACCTAGTCGTGGGGTCGAATGTGCAGTAGTATAAATACCTTAAATTTTATTTGTGCAAATTAGTTGGTCATTTTGGTTAGAGTCTTGTGTGTGTTCTCTCTCTAGGTTCTGGAAAGTTTTGTAATTGATCTATTTCATTGTAAACACTATCTAAACAAGATTAATCAACATGTTTATGAATGAAATGTTTATTGAAAAGGATTTGATTGTGTTCTGATTTGATCTTTATTATATTGCATACGATCTAGGGTTTCAGCACCTGGATTGTTCCATTTGTGTGATCATCTAGTCGTTTTCTATAAAACCGATCCTCAACAAAGTGGTATCAGAGCTTATGTCGATCATACAATTGCAATTTGATAGATTTCGAACAGATTTTTCTCCAAAAACACCTAAAATTTTTCTGTTTTGCATGAACTTTGAATGATAATGGAGATTGATCGATTTTGACTTGATTTCATGGATAAAATAAAAATTTTCATTCATTAAAGTTGATCTCAATCAAATCCAAAGCAAAATCTGATTAAGATCATCAAAATCCATCAACTTTTGAAAAATTTGGATCAAAATAACTGATTTTTGAAGAATAACCGTTTTTCAAATGGTTTAGGTCAAACCAGAGAGAGTTAGGTCAAACGAGTGAGTTTTTGAGGTCGAATCAATGTTTTGGGTCGAACCAAAAGTTTTTGAGTGAGTTGTGTTGTCATTCGACCATCTGTGTTTCATTCGACCATACGGGAGGTCGAAGGTGTGTTTTGTCAGGGGCGAACCAAGTCTTGTGTGTTACTTTTCTCTTTCGAGTCTGTTACAGGGGTCGAACCAGAGTCAAATCTTCATTCGATCCCACGTTTTGTTTTCAGAGGTCGAACCAGTTTCTGTTTTTGGAAATTTTTCTAAGTGTTTACATGCCGAGCATCATGGACAACATTTGGGGATTTCCTATGACACCTAGACCTGCAACAACACAACAACATGTTCTGATGAATCCATGGGCAGTGGCTTCTTAGATGACGAACACACAGTCATCTCAACAGATCAACTACATTGCTATTACAAGTTCAACATCACAACCTATCACTCAACCTCCACAACAACAAGTGAATGAATTTTGGGGAGTTGCAGCAGCAGCGGTGCAGTCTCAGACTACTAATGCGATTACCACATTAATCAATGATTTATCATCGGGAAGTGGAATCGTCCTCCTAAGTTGTTGGACATGTCAGAGTATTATTAGTGGCAAAAGAAGTTCAAGATTCATCTAGAGGGTATGGGATTGGAAGGAAGTGAAGCATGGCAAATGATCATGAAGGGATACATTGCTCCATGTCTTGAAAACACAGATATCCAAATTCCACTTGAAGAGTTGAAAGAAGACGAGAAGAAAAAGTTTGCTGTTGAGAAGAAAGCCTTGTCACAACTATCTCAGGCATTGACTACAGATTTATTGCATAAATTTGGATCGTGTACAACATGAAAGCAACTCTGGGATGTTTTGAAGAACAGTATGACGGTAATGAGAAGACAAGAAGACTCAGAATGGAAGAGTTGAAGAAAGAGTTTGAGAATTTCAATTATATTGGGAATGAAACTTTAAAAGAACTTGTTCCGAGATACTGTCATTTATTATCAGAGTTGTCAAACTATGAAATCAAGATTCCAATGACTGAACTGGTGGACAAGTTTGCTCACTCGTTGCCTCCGTATTGGAGTCAACATGTTGAGGTTCTGAAAGAAAAAGATGCTTATGCATATTGGACTATCAATGAGTTTACACAAAAGTTGGAGAACAAAGAAATGGAAGAGAACAGAAGAGAAAAGCTAAACGAGCACAGTTTCCACAGAACCCAGAGTTATATCATGCTTCATCATCTTCTTCTATGTCTAGTTCATCAGTAGGTGGAAATGTTGCACCTCATATAGCTTGTGTTTCCAATGTTGTTGAACCACCAAGAAACCCAATCAATTATCTTGCACCAGGACAAACCTACACACCAACTTACACACCAACTTCCTACACAACAAACTCTTACACATCAACTCAACCTCAGATGTCTGCTGCTTGTTATACATCATCAATGAACACACCTCAACAATAACAATATGTTCCTTCAATGACACAAGCATCTTCAAGTCAAAGTCCAATTGTGTTGGAAACTTCCAACATGAACAATGTAACTGTAGAAGTGGCACAACAACACATTGCTTTAGTCTCAGCAATGGTCGCTTTATATAATGGACTAGTGGCAAGTCAGATAGGCAAAAACAATATGACTAATGAAGATTATGCCCAGATAGATAAGGAAGAGATGGAACTGATAGATATTCAATGGGCTTTTGCAAGCGTGATGAGAAAAGCTACTGAGTTTATCGAGAAGACAGGCATAACTGATCTTGCTACCTCACCAAATACTACCTATGGCTTAAACAAAGCTAAGGTAACTTGTTTCAACTGTGGTACTCGAGGTCATTTCAAGAGAGAATGTACTCAACCGATGCAGCAAGGTAACAGAAACCCGTTTAATTCCAACTATTAGAACCGATAATCACAAAATCAGGTTACCTACCAAAGCCAAAACAACAACAACTATCCACAACAAAACAATTACCAAAACCGACAAAACACCTCTCAAAATACCACATCTAGACAAACATCTACAACCAACCAAAATCAGAACCAAACTACAAATAACCCAACCAGAACCATTATTCCTATTTCCACACCAAACAGCCAACTTCAAAATGAGAACCAGAATCAGGCATTGGTGATTTAGAAGGATGAGTGTTATGATTGGACTTCTATGGAATTGGGAGTTCTGGAGATTGCAAGTGGGAATGTAGCATGTCTTGCTAATGAGATGATTTTAGAGGAGTCGGTGATAGATGATGATGTTTTGGAATCTGAGAAAGTTTCTGAAGTTGTGATTGAGTAGATTGTTGATGAAGTTCAAGTTTCTGTTGCTGAGAAGGTTGAAGAAACAAGTGCTGAGAAAGTTTTAGGGAATATTATAGACTCCGTTGCCGATGTCTCTGATGAACCAGAATCTGTCTATTCTGATTCGGAAAGTGAATTTGATTCAGAAGCGAGTGTTAATTCTTTGGATGATGACATTGACCAATTGCTAGCTGAAGCAGACTTTTTGATGATGAAGAAATCATGCATAGTGGATGACGCCTTCATGAAGATTTATTATTCTATGTTCCTTTGCTAGGAAGGAGGCTCACTTTGCACTGATGGCTATGACAGATCCGCCTAAACCGGTAAGTTCTGACTCTACTACTGACATGCGTAGTGATAAATATTGTGGTACTTGTGATAGTTTGACTGAAGAAGTCAAGAAACTCAAGATTCAGCTTGAGAGTGCTAGAATCGTCATTCAATCTTATCGTAAGGATGAACACGACTTCAACAAAACACTTGAAGGTTATAAAAAGGATGTTTCTGAATTAACCAAAACTCTTTCTTTGAAACAAACAACCATTAATAATTACATCAATGAAATTGAAGAAACTAAATTGGAAATGGCTAAAATCAAGTGTTTCGCTGAAAAGGTCAACAAAAAGCTAGAAAGCTACAAACATGTGGCCTATGTTTTGGACGACATCATTGAGGAACCATCACAATCCAATAGTGTAAATTATACATCTGTTCCTTCTCCAGTGTTATTTGAAAATCACAACTTGAATTCAGTAACACCGGAGAGTTCAGTAAAATCGGATTCCTCATCGGACAATGAATCTAACACCTCAAGTGTTGGAGATCCAATTTCCTATGTGAGACCGATACATGGGTTGAAAGATGAGGGTGTGGTCACAGTAACTGATGATTCAGATACTGAAGATGAGGAACCTAAGAAGAATGTTGAGATTCCATTAGAAAATCACATTCGTACAAATGAGACTAGTTCTCTTTCTCAGGTTTCACATCCTCAGAAAACTGGAAGCAAAATGAATCAATCAGTTAAGAAAACTGTGAAAAATGAGTCAGTTGACAAACCAGTAAAGGTTTTTCTATCGGATGGAAGGATCCGATAAGATAATCTCTGATGAAGAATAACCTATACAGTTTGCCAATTATTCAAAAATTGACAAAGTCTGGCAAGAGAGTACCATTTGGTTTCCTAAACATGAAAGGACAAATGATATTCCTCCCGAGTTAATTCGAAAACTGTATGGTGATAATTCTAAACAATAACCAAAGGTTCATGTCACTGAATTCATTAAGCCAAAAGAATAGGTTAACGGATTTATTGAACCGACTTACTCAAAGGAGCCCGCTCCAATGAGTTTAAGGCGAAAGTGTGTTGATGATCAATACCCTGTCAATTCATTCGCTAAGCCTAATGCTAAAAATGTCTTTGAAGAATATCGTGCATGTTTCAAATTTGGGGAAAGAGGGCATTTACTTGCTCATTTCCCATATGTGAGACATAAGAGGCACGAAGTTGAGCAAAGGCAGAATTTTAGGAATTTGGTTGATGATCATAGACAACATGGTTCACAAAAACAATTTGTTCCTCAGAGGCAACAATTTGTACCTCAAAGACAACAATTTAGATCTCAAAGAGAACAACAGTTTTTCCCAAAAAGACAACAATTTTATAATCAAAATCAGTTTTATAACAAAAGGGAAAACCGACCAATTGTCTATGATAACAGAAACCGAATTGCCATGGAGAAGAAACTGAAGAAACCAATGGTGAACACGACTAATGATAAACAAAAGGTTTTTCCAAAACCGGCTGTGAAATCATCAGTTGGACCTGTATCTGTTAAGTCAGATAAGGTAACCAAGGAAGTTACTTTTACGAACAATACAAAGAAACCTACTAAGGGTCAAAAATCTCAGATATGGATTCTTAAACATTCTGAACAGTCTTGGAAACCAACGGGTTCTCCAAGTGCTTTTACATCATCTGCTAATCTCAAAACTCAAATTGAGAAAGGTTTGAATGACCAGAAAAAGGTTGATTCAAAACCAAATGTTTGTGAGAGTGATTCTTTGAAAGCTAACATTCAATGACCCAAGACCAAATAGGCTTGGGTCCCTGTTACAAACTAATCTTGTTTGTGATTTGTGCAGGGAGCTCCAGCTAGCCCTGTTAGCAGTCTTTGGATAGTCGATAGTGGAGCTTCTGGGCACATGATCGGAGATTTAACGCTACTCTATGACATCAAGAATAATAATGGAGGTTATGTGGCGTTTGCGGGAAACAAAGGTGGTTATATAACAATGGAAGGCAGTGTTAGTAATGGAATTGTGAGTTTCGAGAGAATATCTTATGTGAAGCAAATTGATTATAATCTGTTGAGTGTGAGCCAGATTTGCGACAAACAGTTTTCTGTTCACTTTGATGATAAATCTTGCTACATTCTTAAACCCGGTTTCGTCATTCAAAAAGGGTGGATCATGTTAAAAGCTCCAAGAGTGAACAATTTGTACATTCTGGATATGAGCAAGGCAACCACAACCCAGGGCCAAGTCATGTGTTTTCTATCCAAAGCTACAAAAAAAAGAATCTATTATGTGGCATAGAAGGATGGGGCATATTCACCTAAGTAAGATGAATCATTTGGTGAAGAACAGGCTTGTAGAGGGTGTTAATGTGAAGCATTTTCATTTGAACGACAAACAGTCCCACAAACCAAAGAAAGTAAACTTTATAGAATTGCCACTTGAACGTGTGCATATGGATCTTTTCGGACCTGTCAAGCGTAAGAGTTATTATGGAGAGCTTTACTGTCTTGTGGTTACAGACGACTACTCAAGGTTCTTGTGGGTGATGTGCATGCAACACAAAAGTTAGAGTTTAACAATCTGAAGGTTCTGTTCTCCCGGTTGGAAAACATCTACAACTTAAAGATCAAAAGAATGCGTAGTGACAACGGGACGGAGTTCAAGAATTCTCAGATGGATGCACTCTGTGAAGACAAGGGAATTCATCATGAGTATAGTGCACCATACGCTCCACAACAGAACGGTGTTGCAGAATGCAAAAACAGGACTCTAATAGAAACAGCTAGGACAATGCTTGTGGACTCAAATCTTCCAGTGATGTTTTGGAATGAAGCAATTTACGCAGCTTGTACACACTGAACCGTGTATTAATAGTGAAGTAGTTTGGAAAAACTTCTTATGAACTGCTTAATAGACGAAAGCCGAACTTAGAGTATCTAGAACCTTTCGGGGCACCTTGTACAATGTTGAATCCAACATAGAAGTTTGGATCGAAAGCTGAAGAGGGATATTTTGTGGGGTACGCAACACCACTTAAACGCGTATTTAACAAAAGAACTCGACAAGTTGAAGAGTGGGCGAATGTGGAAGTTCAACGCTACACTCAAAAATGTTCAAGGATGTGGGCCCGATTGGATGGTTCACTATAAAGATTTCTTTGAGTCATTCAATCTATATAGTTTGGTTGAAGAGGCTGTACTACGTTTATATTACGAGTGTAAGAACGCAGTGACTTCAACGTTGGTGCGTCCGATCACCGTAACTCCTCCAACAGTTTCTAATGAGACCAATGCTCCTGCTAATGAAGAAGAGATTTTCAAGAAGCTTCTACTACTCTTGATTCATTAGAATCGGAAGACGGCAATGAAGTATTTAGTGAAGCTATCTTAGATCATGCTACGGAGGAACCACCAGGGAACCCAAATCCAGATGTTGCATCTTCATCAAATACGGGTGATGATCTAGATATGGTAGAGAATTTGACTACTCAAACGGGAATTCTAGTTCCTGATCATCCATAATCTCGGATTCATCAGATTCATCCGCTTGAGCAAGTTATTGGTGATCCCGGTAGCAGTGTCATGACAAGAGGACAACTCAGACGTGCAACTTCACATGATAACATTGGAGCCCTAGCCCTGTATGCTAAAATACAGAAATCAGGTTGTCAAAATGACTGGTCTTTTGCTTGTTTATGTTTCGCAGGTGGAGCCACGGACATACAAGGATGCTTTACAAGAAGATTCGTGGGTTGAAGCTATGCAACAGGAATTATTACAGTTTCAGAAACTCGGAGTCTGGACGGTAATAGATTTACCACCAGACCGGAAGAAAATTCGCATGAAGTGGGTTTTCAAGTGCAAAAGGATGATCGAGGCGTTATTGTCAGAAACAAAGCTCGATTGGTCGTTCAGTGATTTAGTCAAACGGAAGGAATAGATTACAATGTAGTCTATGCACCGGTTACGCGGATAGAAGCAATTCGTATGTTTCTAGCGTGTGCTTCCTACAAGAATTCAAGGTGTATCAGATGGATGTAAAGAGCGCATTTCTATACGGTATGGTCAAGGAAGAGGTATACGTTGGTCAACCACCAGGCTTGAAGATCCTATCCACCGGAATAAGGTTTATAAACTCAACAAAGATTTTTATGGTTTGCACCAAGCTCCACGACAATGGTATGAGGAGCTGAGTATGTACCTTCTTTCAAAGGGGTTCAAACGAGGTTTGATAGACTGTACCCTGTTCACAAAAAGAACAGAGGGTGACTTGCTTCTTGTTCAGATATATGTTGATGACATTATTTTCGTTTCTACTAATGAGCTTTTATGCAAAGAATTCGAACGAGTCATGCAGGAAAAGTTCGAGATGAGCGCAATGGGGGAAATGCAGTTTTTCCTAGGCTTGCAGGTGGATCAATTGCCAACGGGCATCTTCATTCACCCTGACGAAATATTTAGTCTTGAGCCGGTTCCAGATGGAAGATTCAAAGCCTATGGACACCCCAATTCAACCTAATCACGGAATTGGAGTTGATGCTAAGGGGGCGCTTATAGATCCCTTCACCTATAGAGCCATCGCCGGATCTTTGATGTATCTGACTGCATCTTGTCCAGATATAATGTTTGCAACATATCTCTGTGCTAGATTCCAATCGAAGCCGAAACAGAGTCACCTTGCAGCTGTCAAACGAATCCTGAGATATCTAAAGGGTTGTCCCTCGCGTGGACTGTGGTACCCTAATGATGATAATTTTGACTTTGTTTCTTTCAATGATGCGGATTATGGTGGTTGTGATAAAGACAGTAAATCCACAACGGATGGATGTCAATTCTTTAGGAGCAAGCTCGTGACCTGGCAATGCAAAAAGCAGACAGCAGTTGCACTATCTACTTGTGAATCCGAATACGTGGCAGCCTCGAGTTGCTGTACACAGGTTTTGTGGATTCAACAGCAGATGCGCGACTACGGTTTACTATATCTTAAAACCCGAATTCATTGTAACAATGAAGCTGCCAGAGCACTCACTAAAGACACAGTCAATCTCTCTAAGGCTAAGCACATCCGGATTAAGTATCACTTTATTCATGTTTGCTATGCTAAATGGTTGATCGATATGGTCATAATCCACACTGACTATCAGAGAGCTGATCTTTTTACCAAAGCTTTTGACAAATCAAGATTTGAATTTTTGCTAAGAGCTAATGGTATTAAAGTAAGGACAAGACTAATCGTCACCTCGGTTTATCACATTTTTAATTTTTAGTTTTAATTTTTCAGAAAATCAAAAACCCAAAAATATGTTTTTCATTTCAGGGGGAGTCTTTATTTTTAGAAAAACCAAAAACATTGAAAAATCCAAAAAGCCATAAAAAAAACAAAAAAAACCCAAAATGATTTTCCAGGAGAAAAAGAGGAAATGATAGTACATCAGTGGGGATTTGACACAAGCTAAAGAATTGAAGTGCAATATAAGGCGTGTGTTGATTTTATGTGATGTGCTGGTAGGCTTCGTAGACTTATTATTGCGTGCCTTAGTGATACAAACATGACAAACTACTCGCTAGTGGCTGAACACCTGATGGGCATATGGTCTTGGTACCGTAAATTTTGTTTGATAGGGGTGCCAAAATCTGAGGTTTCAGGTCGTTATGTTAATTGTTATCCGGGGTATCTTGATTGATCTTTTGTCGTATTAATGTACGGACCTAGATTCAATCAAGATACTTGCTAAAAGAGCTCATATGCCAAATCCTGAAAGTTACCGAATTGAGGAACTTAAAGTATAATAATTACCAAAGATCATTTAATGCATCGTATCATATCTATGATGAAAATCATGATTGATATCAGCCTCAACCTGGTATGTATGCACATGTTACTTTCTAGCATTGATTTGCTGACCTGTAAACCTCTGTGCTTTGTATCTTGTAATATAATGGATAACATTTTGCATAATCACGCGTTATGACGAAGCTTTGTGCAAATTCCTTGATACGGGAGTATGTTGTGTGCGTGGGAACCATAAGCCTGTTAGTTTTAATACATCTAATTCCGTATCATTTTAAAGCACTGCATAATGGTCTGCATGTGAGCTTATGTGGATAACAATATCAGAAATTGCCTAATCACACATTGTCTTTACTGATAATAAATATTAAAGATCAACGGTGTGATTAGATTTCTAAAAAAATTGATATGATCCTCTTGCAGGAAATCACAAAATGTTTACTGCTTTAATTTTTTATTTTCTGCAAAATATACAAAAACTCAAAAAGATTTTTGGTGTGTTTTAGTAAACACTTTAGAAAATCCAAAATTTTTACATTTCTGTGTTATTTTCGATAACCGGTGGTGATTGATGGTTATTTTCTGAAGTTTAACATAGCAATCTGAGTTTTGCATCATAAAAATGCTAAATGATGAATGTTTGAAGGTTTAAATGTTTGAAAATGATAAAACGGGATTCGAATTTGAGATTTGGTAAAATTTTCAGAATTCCAAAATCTCATTCGCCCTTTCGTTAGGTCGAAGGAGATTTTGTGTCTTGATTCGAACCTTCTCGTGAGGTCGAATGAGAGTGTTTGCATGAGTTTTTCTCATTCGAGCCCTCTGGTTTCTTTAGAGCCTTTAAATAGGGTCAAAGGAAGGCTGGATTTTTTCATTCGAACCCATGTAAGGGTCGAAGGAGAGATCTAATAAATACCATATCAGCCCCATTCCCCCTTATATTTTTTTTGAAAAAAAATCTTCTTAACCAGACCTTGTTGCTTTTGAGTTTTTCATCATTCAAACTTGTTCTTTGTTGATTGCTGATCCTTTTTATCTAAAAATTACAGGTAATGGATTCATATTCAATGCAGAATCGAAGTTTAAAGTCTAAAACCCTAAAAAACTTAATCAGACCTTCTGAACCAAGATTGAACATCAATTGACCCTTGCAACACCATTATCGATGGTTTTAGGGGGAGAAGGAGCCAAAATCCAGAGTTAAAACATGTTTTTAACTTAATTGATTGATTAAAACTATAACACCCTAGATTTTGGGTGAAAACCATCTCTAATAGGTTATTAGGTGCAATTGATTGTTGATATAGGTTAATCGGCCATGCTAGAATAGGTTAGAACAAAATGTTATGTTTTTAATGGGTAGATTGTGATTTAGGAAATTCAAAACCAAAAAGACCTATTCGACCAATTACTCAGGGTCGAATGAGACTTTATGAGGTTCGAATAAGCTGATTTGAGGTCGAATGAAACTAATTTAGGTCGAATGAAAGATTATGTTCACCTGATTTTCTCATTCGATACACAATGTTCCTCATTCGAACCCCCGATAGGGTCGAATGAAAGAATGTTTTGACCAAATTTCAAATTTTGTCAGATTTTGATAAATTTTCTTGTTTATTTCTTGTTTTACAAATTACAATGGCTGAACAACAAAACCCAGAGAAGGAAGTACCAATTCCAAAACAACTAGAAGAACCCAAGGAGTTGTTATTTGAACCAGTAGACAACTGCTATGCATTTCTTGGCAAAGTAAAGCAGCATGTTGAATTCTCAGGCATAATAGATTCCTTGCAGAGAATCAGAGTTATCTATGCTCTTGCTACAACGAAGATAATTTTTAAAGATAATCATGTTAACTTCTGGGAGAAAGTTGTAATTACATTTTGGGATGACAAGTCTGCTATCCAAAGTTACATTCAGGGAAATTTTGTGCTAGTTATAGAGCAGACATCAGAGAAGCCTTACAGTTGAAATATTCTCCTACAGATCCTAAAAAGTTATATTAGATGGAGCAAAGGAAGTGTTTTTCTCAGGTTGAAGTACAATGCTCCAATCGCTGATTGTTTACATCACAAACCAAAGTTGTGTCCTCACTTCAAGTATGTTCTACATGTGGATTTTGCATGTGTTTGGACCAGTTAGAGGAGGGTATGATGTGCTGAGGAAAAGCTTGTGTTCACTAGTTGTTGCTCTGATCTTGAACCAGCCGTTTAATGTTTCTAGGATGATATTTGAGCACATGATGGAAGTTTTGAAAGGTTTGAAGACTGACAAGTTTTTAATGTACCCAAGATTCCTTCAGATGGTGTTTGATAACATGTATCCTGACTTGAGTAAAGATCTAAGGTAGATTGTATCTCAAAGTCATATGAGCCTTACTACTATGAGCAGAATGAAAGCTTATAAAGGTGTTCTTGAAGATCAAAGGCCTCCATACAAG
>JAUTDX010005523.1:0-19852 GCA_030844895.1 Ambrosia x helenae | reverse complement strand
GA
Organism: Ambrosia x helenae; assembly: GCA_030844895.1. Classification (NCBI taxonomy): domain Eukaryota; kingdom Viridiplantae; phylum Streptophyta; class Magnoliopsida; order Asterales; family Asteraceae; genus Ambrosia; species Ambrosia x helenae. The sequence continues at coordinate 19,850 of JAUTDX010005523.1, read as the reverse complement.
TCATTCATTATAATCACTACAAAAGGTAACAATTTGATGTACCAAGAAGATCAACCTGGGAAAAAAGGACCCTAAAATCCCATAAAAAACATGAACCTCCATAAAAGTGTTGTTTAGTGAAACTAGACAAATTAATCTTTTGCCATTTACCATTACCCAAAAACTAGGTGCACCCTCCATCGCCCTCAAAACTGCTGCACAACTAATAACCAAAACCCATACTATTACAGTAATACAAATTTTTGACCAGCCAAAAGTCAATAACCTTCGTCCCTATAGTTTCCCCATCTATGGCCGTAAACATCATCAATGCAATGAAACAAAGCTCGGTTCGTTCGAGCTTTTTTATCGAGCCGATCTCGAGTAGCTCGCGAGCCGCTTGGCTCATTTGCTCCCTAAGTTAAACCATGTGTAAATAGTCAAAACAAAATTTTCCATTCTCTAGTCTCCCTATCGCCTATACACCATTGCTTACAAGCATCAAAAGTTTAAGCACCATCATCTAAACGAGTGACTATGCACGATCATAATATTGGACAAGTTGGACCAATTAATCTTCTAATGAACCACCACAATATTTGGACCATCAAGAAATTAAAGGTCGTCACGCCAAGCTTTATCTTTGTCTATCAAATACCATGAAGGGATTCCTTCCGCCATTTGAGTAATAATCCCAAACAACTCTTTTATACGAACATTTTACAAATAAAAAAATGTTCGTATACAACACTTTTGAAGTTAAAAAAAAATAATCCCTTAAAGTAATCTGCAAGCAAAATTCCAAGGAAATTTTGTAATTTAGTGTTCCCATCATATATACATACATACATATATTATTTTACAAAGTATTTAAGAAGATTATGAGTTACATTATAAAGCAAAACAAACTATAGACAACAATGAATAATAGACCATGACTAAATCAGTGCAAACTTTAAGATGATATACAACCTATAAACACAATCTAACAAAATAAACCGACAAAAATCTTTTAAATCTGATGGTTTTTCAAACAAAAACCTAAAAAAACAAAACCCGATGAAAACTAATTACAGTGTATGCGCAAACTAACTTCTCTATGAACGTAACAGAGCATACAATACGATTTCTTATGATAGAACCCAAAGTTGAAGCTGGGATACTGACCTAGGATTGAAGATTTGAAGGTGGGTTAAAGCTGCGATGTAACCCTCTGGTTGTCCTCTTCAATTGGGAGATTGAAGCTTTCTAGTTACCTTCAGCATAAATTAGGGCATGTTTTTTAAGAGGGTGTTTGGGATCGAGTTTCAAAACAACTTATTGGCTTTTTGGAAAAGCCAATAAGTCAATAAGCTGTTTGTGTAACCCAAAAACACTTTCTGTTTTGACTTTTGGCTTTTAGCTTTTAAAGGTTGAAAATCTGTTTTTAAAAAGTTAGAAATCCTGGCTTTTGGCTTTTAGCTTTTGACTTTTGGAAAAAAAAATTACAAATCTACTACCCATACAACCAATATTCACAAGAAGTTAAGTGAAACACTTAAAAATAACAATCTATTGACTTTTTGACGTTTCTCATCCCAAAAGCTAATCCAAACACTTTTTTTAAAACTCCTTTTCAAAAAGTCATAAGCCAATAAGCACTTTTGACCAAAAGCACTTTTACATTTCCAAACTCAATCCCAAACACCCTCTTAGGAATGATTAAAGATGGAAACTTAAACTTTTCAGCCAAAAATTACCCGCTATTCATTTTAATTACTGTACCGCCATTTTTTGTGTAAATGAAAGATTAAAAATCATTGAGATAAAGATATAAAAGGTTGTTATTTAAAATAATAATTTCTTTTCATGTTATAAGGTCAAATAATTATAAAATTAACTGATGAAAATATCAAATAGTTATAAAATGGAAGGGCCCCAATGATCGTTTAGTATTTTTTAACCATAAGTTTAATTGATGAAAAGATCAAATAGTCATAACATATAATATTTAGTATTTTTTAACCATAATTTTATATATAATAATAGTTATTATAACCGGCTCGAGCCCATTTATCAAACAAGCTTATTTAGGTTGAATGACGGGTAGTTATGGCATGATGGTAATATTAGGATCGTTTAGGCCCAATGATGGCTAGTCATGGTTGTTTAAACTCATTGATGATCAATAAGGGTTGTTGAAAGCCAATGACGGTCAATAGGGGTTGTTTAGACTCAAAGATGGTCAATAAGGCCTGTAGAGGACCAATGATGGTTAATTAGCCCAAAGGAATGTTAACTACGTTCATGATGGCTAATGAGGCTCAATAAGCCCTTTAACGACTAACTGGCGATCATTGGGTCTAGTTAACAATCGTTGCTTTAAGTGACCATTGTTGGGCCTAATGGGCCATCATTAGGCTGATGTGACCATCATTGGGTCTAACTGCCCGTCATTAGGCCTAAGTGATGATCATTAGGCCTAAGTGGCCATCATTGGGTCCATTTGACCATTATTGGGTCTAACACGTGTTATGTATCTTTCACTCATAATTATTCTTCTATATATTTTATCCATAAAATATATTTTTTCCATGTTCACATTCGACGTAATGACATATATACGTATCTTGTCGGAAGTTATACAATATATATATATATATATTATATATATATATATATATTCGGTTGGTTTACATTTTTGTCCGATAACTCGTCGTAATATAATACGTTCATGTCCGATTATCTTATACATTTTTCGCATCATGAATAACATAAGTTACACATATATATTTTTTAGGATTAATTACTTCTCGTCGTCATATTATTTTTCTTATTTCACCAAAATATATATTTTGTTATTTTTCTTAAATTCCCAATAATATGTTTACATGAAATTACCAATTATAATTTCTGCATATTTTTCATTTGGAAATTTATAAAATAACTTTTGTATTTTTAAATCTTGAAAATACTAAGACTTGGTTATCAAAATGCGTCATCATTTTTATATTCCCATAGATATAAAAATGTTCATCTTTATACAGTTTTACCAAGCTTCAAATTACCAATTTTTGTAATAAAAACTTTAGTTTTTATTTTTCTGGACATCTTTGGTAATTTATAGTTTTATAAAATTCTATTTTAGAACAATACACTTTATACAAAAATACAATTTTGTAATTCTTGTGAGTATTTTCATAAGAAACCTTAGAAAGTTACAACTTTTCATTTTTAACACTAAACTTTACAAAAATCATGGTTTTAGACTTAAGTTTCCAAAATGGCATTTTACACCCTTTAACTTTTAAAGTTACACGAGCAAGAGATCCCGCGCGTTGCAGCGGGCACGTTAACACAGTAAAAGAAACTAACGACACGTTAACACACAAAACGACGAATATACCCTCGATAAAAAGCACAACTACAAAAGTGTCATGCGTTCATACATAAAATGACGAATATATCCTCAAACAAAAGAAAAAATTACGTAATTGCCATAGTTATTATGACCTCAAGAAATGGACGGACACGATTTCTTTGGTTAAATAGTAACTTAACGGAGGAATAGTAACTTAACGGAGGAATAGTAACACCGTTAGTTAAATAGTAACTTAACGGAGGAATAGTAACACCGTTAAGTTACTATTCCCAAAGTTGGTTTTTAAATAATAGATAAATTTTTATCCCTAGGTTTTCAAAAATGACATGTTTCATCAACTAGTTATTTTAACTTATCAACTTTGTCATTGTAATTTTTTTTTATAAAGATCCATCATCAGCCATGGTCCTTAAATGTCTCTTTAGGGTTAATAATAGGTATATTAGGGTGTAATTAGTCCATTTTGTCCAACTTCTGTCTTTATGTCCATAAACTTAGAATATGCAACTATTGTATTTTCCCTTTTCTAACAAGATCGGCCTTATTTCTTGTTTTAGATGGTCATTTTATCATGATCAAAACCACTTGCATGTATATTCAAGTTACATTTACAAAGAATGCCTTCGATCATCATTTTTAACATGTGTATGTCCATTCTTATAACTTTCAAAAACAACATTACCAAGAACCTATGACCCATATATCATGTTTAGATCCTCTATTTTTGATCATGAAAATTTTATAACTGCTGCTTAAAAACCATGTTTCAAATACAACTTGATTCAAAAACATAAAAACATGAACTTTCAAGAACAAAAGCAAGATCAAGAGACTTACTACTAGCGTAAGGCCAGGGAAGATAAAAACACTTGATTTTGATGGGATTTTGTGTGTTCTTCCAAGGTGATTAATCTCCAAGTTTGATAACACACTTTGATCTTGTGAAAATGGGGTTGTATATGTAAGATTTGGAGTATTTTTGTTTGAAAAGTAAGTGTGTGTGTGTGTGGTGATACCTACGGCCAAGGAGAAGGAACAAGCAAGTGATTTTTGGTGTTGGAATTAAAAGATAAATGGTAGATATTATAAGGGATTCATAAGGACAAAGATCTTATAGAAAAATCCAACACACCATACTTGAAATCTTCCATAATCTATCTAATTGTACAAAAAAAGATTAAGGTAAGGTGAGGAGATTGGGGCCAGTTGAGTTTGGAGATTTTCTGGGGTCCACCCCACAAAATATCTACTACAATCTTGTTAAGTTTCCAATTGTTTAGTTAGGGCTTGACCTCGGACTTTAATTGCAAGTTATCCGGACATAAAAATAGCCTTCAATAACCCTTAAACATGGACTAGTTTAAGTGTTGCTAAGTTATTTAGGCTTTAATTGGGTAAACTTATAAGTTGTACGCGTATCGGGTGTGATACGCGAACTATATTTGTTACCGGGCGATTTAGGTGTTATGTAACCATTTGATGTTTTGGAATTCTAAAACACTTTATGTTTTACAATTATGCCATTTATTTTACTTCCCAGGCTTTTAGGATCGTTTTCGGTTATTTAATTGTTACCTGGTTATCACCAACGTCCATTCCGGACAAGTTTATTAGCATGCGATTTCATCATGCGTTTCATTAAAGGACAAATTAATATAATTATTTCAAAAATGCACTTAATTAAGTTAATCGCACCTAATTAATTTGTATGAAATTTCCTTATTTTTGCCAAATGTCACATTTCTCCCCCCATTAAGATAATTCCATCCCAGAATGAACTTCGAAAGGTTTTCAACCACACAAGTCACGCAAGCATAAATTTCATAAAAATTAGAGATATATTAAAAGATGACATTGTTCAATAAAAACAACTAAAATATCGTCTTAAGAACCATAGTTAAAATGATATTGTCTAAAATCATTTATTCAAAACAAGGCTCATGAAATCCCCAGCATGCTCTTGTGCGACTCCAAGTTACATGATGCTCATTTAATTACCTGAAAAACATGCAATTAAATTATGTCAACAATTAAGTTGGTGAGGTCACGGGTTTTGAGTTCTATGTAAACCATGGGTGACTGGATCATTGCCTAGCCAAGACAATAATCATTATGTGACTATCATGAGCTCGTAACCAAACCTTGACGAATGTTGTGCCTCACCCATTGTACACTAAAGACAATGAATGTAATGTGAAATACAAGCACTCTTTTGATATCTGTTATCCGGTTAGAGCGACTAACCAAGAGTGGGGTGTCAACCCAATAGATCTACTCCGGTGTTTCATGGCTAAGTCCATAGCTAATGGTTATAGTAAAATTTATGACACGAGGGCTTATGAGTACTCTAAACCTGTTTTTCTCATGTTCACATAATAGTCAAAATGTAACAGAACTTTGTACGTATATTTTCCCCCCAAAGTAAGAAAAGCAGTAAAATGGGGCCGTGAGAACTTACCTGATGTCTGACTGCTAAACTGGACTGTATCTGGCGTGGGAATGCCTGGACTATGATTCCTTAGATTCATTAAAGTCAACTTAAGTCTATGTTTGTACGATTTACCATGCATTTGTTCACCCGACTTGAACACCTATGGACTATGTGTTTCTGTACCACTGTCCATATGTGTCACACACTAATTGTGTTGGAAAAGCTCGTTTTTGTCATTATTGTAATCATGGTTAGCCATTTGTGGCAAAACAGTTGTCTCGACTTCCTATGTGTTACCATGTGATATATGTGTTGGTTATATGTATCCAAAAGTGACACATTGACATAAATTTTGGCCATTTGGTATCGAAATAACACATACATGCATTTTGCTCTTGTTAACACATACATTTTGGTCATTAACATATATTTTAAAGAAAGTTCTAGTGTTAAAGTTAATTAACATATGTTTTCGGTGCATTAACACATGTTTCCAAAGTTACCTTTATGTATATATGTCAAACTTTAAGTTCAAAAAAGATTGTCTTGACTTCTAAACAGCCCTATACACACTCTCACATACTCGTATATGTGTGTGCGAGTATGTATGTCTAATTTATGTGTTCGTTTGTGTGTATACATATCACATGTAGGTGTTTACATAAATGTTCTCTTTTAACAACTATTTTGACATGGTGAGCACTATAACCGATTTATAACAACTTTTCCTGGTTTTATGTGTGTGTGTGTGTGTGTGCGAGTGGGGAGACTAGTCGAGTGAGGTGATGTGGGTTGAAACATGGATAAAATTATGCATATATTAGTTAGTTAACATACCACAACAAGGAGACTTAGAGTGAAGATGAATGTGATCCAAAGTTGGTTTTGCTTCCACTTTCGACCTCCAAAGGTTGTGAGCAAGGACCAAGGGCTATGGGAAGTGTGTTGGGTTCGATGTGTGCTCGGGTTTGGGATGGTTTGGGGTTCGACCAAGTGGTGTTCCAAGGGAGAAGGATGTATGAATGTGTTTGTGAGTTTGTTGTTGTGAATGTGTTGTCCTTCCACCTCTTGGCCGATATATATACAAGAAATGGGTGGGTTAGATTGGTTTCACATACATGGTAGGTCAACATATTCATTCCCATGGTGGCTTAAAGATGTTCTTCCAAACTAGGTAAGGAGTTAACTTACACATTGTTGTTGGTGCTTGTAGAGTGGCCCTAGGCCAACATTGGGAACGGGCTTGGATTGTTTTAGAAGGTCAATAGGCATGGGAATTAGGGGTGTGAAAAGTTAGAATCCATGTTGGTGTATGGCATAAGTGTTAGTGATTCTAGATAAGAATGGTGATTAGATGAGGATATGTGTGTGTATACAGTTATATACATATATATATGTATGTATGTATGTATGTATGTAGGTGAGTGTTTTGTCACATCTAAGCATGCATTATGTGTGTATCCGTGTATACATACATATATATATATATATATATATATACCCGTGTGTGTGTCTTGTGTTAGTTAGATAATGCCCAAAACCATCACACATTCCCTTGTCTTGGAAATGATGGGCTGAAAGTTTCTAGGGAAAGAACATGGTGTTTTAGTATAGTTTACTTCCATTGTAGGTAATGTGCTTGTTATTGGGACCTTAGATGGTGCTTGTTCTTGTGTACATGATCGTGGACTTGTGCGAGCATGTGAGAGTGTTTTTGTTTAGTTCTAGTGCTCATGTTTTGCCTATACGGATCGAATGTATGCATAGACATTCGTACACGTGTTTTCGGGTCTTGTTTGTGTGTGTGCATGTATATGTATGTCCATATATAGTTTGGTATGGGGTTGGATTATGTTGGTTGTGACTGAACCTCTCATACATGAATATGTGTACATGTGGCTAGACGTTGTGCAATTCATTCACGAATCCATCGTTTTGATGCCAATATGTTTGTGTTAGCTTGCTTACACCATAACAATGTCATGTGTTAAGTTGTTTTTGAACATATGTTGTATGGATTTGATATCTCATGATGCACATGTATTGAAGATAAGAGTAATGATTCTACGATTTCTATGTTGATTATTCACAAAATGTCTCATGAATGTCCGGGTTTGCAAGGGCAAATGGGACTCTGTAATGGATTCCTAAGCTATTATGGGCATTGTTAGACTCGTGGTGACACATATGTTGCAATAAAATGTCTAATGCACAACTGGAATTGACAAAATAGTGAGAGTGTGTACGGATCTTGACCTGGAAATCTGGCGGGTGTCACGCTTCAACAGGCTCTTCAATAAAGTGAAGCTTATCCTCAATATGGATCTTGTCGACATGGATAATCAGGGTCTCATCAAATAGACACTTTTTCAAGTTCGATACATGAAATGTATCGTGTATCCCACATGGCCTATTCTTGTAAAATTTTTGAAAGGACCATATACTGAGGATTCAACTTTCCACGTTTCCCAAAACGAGCAATGCCTTTCCAAGGAGACACTCTTAACATAACTCTATCACTGATTTGAAATTCCAAAGGCTTACGCTTCATATCAGTATAACTTTTATGTTGGTCACGGGCCGCTTTAAGATGTTCTTTAATCAGAAAGATTTTGTCAGTCGTCTCTTGAAGAATTTTGGGCCCTGTAAATTTTTCATCTCTGACTTCAGCTCAACATAGCAGAGACCTACACTTACGTCCATATAGAGTTTCAATTGGTGTAGCTTGGATACTCATATGATAGCTATTGTTGTACAATAATTCCACAAGTGGCAAATGCGCATCCCAATTACCACCAAAATCAACTGCACATGCACACAACATATCCTCCAAGTTTTGCATAGTTTATTCACTTTGACTATCAGTTTGAAGATGATATGCAGTACTCATATCCATGTTAGTACCTAAGGCATGTTGCAAGGTCTGCCAAAACCTAGAGGTAAAACGACTGTCATGATCAAAGATTATAGAGCTAGACATCACCTCCTTAATATAAAAACGAGCCAATTTATCTATTTATCCGTTTCACAGATGGGAAGGAAGTGTGCGGATTTCGTCAAGCGATCAATAATTACCCAAATCGTATCATGGCCACTCAATGTCTTGGGAAATTTAGTAATGAAATCCATGGAATTTGTTCCCATTTCCATTCTAGAATTTCGTTGTTGAATCAAACTAGACAGTATTTGGTGTTCGGCTTTAACTTTCGAACAAGTCAAACAACGTGCAACATAAGCCGCAATATCTCTCTTAAAATTCGGACACCAATAAAATTCCTTCAAATCATGGACCATTTTATTGGCACCGGGATGAACAAAATATCAAGAGTTGTGAGCTTCAACCAACACTAGCTTACGCAATCCACCATACAATGGTACCCAAATTCTACTCATGAAGTATAGATGTCTTAAGTCCCAACGATTGAACCATTCCTCGAATATTTTCTTTCTTCACGTTCTTGGGCTTAAGCACGTTACCTTGGGCTTCACAAATTCAATTCGTCAAATTCATATAAACAGTTAAACCCAACGATCGGACACGTAACGGCTTAAGCCGTTCCTTACGACTTAAGGCATCCGCTACAACGTTTGCCTTTCCGGGATGGCATTTTATTTCACAATCATAATCATTTAACAATTCAACCTATCTGCGTTCTCGCATATTAAAATGCTTTTGATAATAAAATGTCTTACAAACTCTTATGATCAGTGAAGAGAAGATGTAAGGTCGAAAACTAACTAATTCAATAATATCTCAACGATTTGTATACTCCCGGGTGCGGAATCCACTCGGGTCTAGCAAAATGATAGTGATAACTAAATAACACACACGAAATCCATAAAATACTCTTTACTTGTATTACTTATCAGAATATTATCAAGTACAGACTCGGACACGCTAATACAGAGTATAAATAAGCACACTAGGGTTTGAACAGAGTTTAGGCATGAAATGATTCAAATAATAGAACTAACTAACCCAAAATACCAACCTATATGTTAGCATACTGATTCGCTATAACGTCCTAGCGAATGAGCTCATTCGTTATAACTCTATAGCGAATGAGTTGACACAAATAGTCATTCACTAGAACAACTATCGAAACAACCAAACCATTTACAACATGATACAAACTACTGACAATGACTATTAAAACGACCTAAAAGCAATAGCCACATATGAAATGCGTCTACATACTCCCCCTTGACTGTAGCATGCGTAATTGCCTTCACAACAGGAAAAACAACAACTTGATCAACCATTATCAACATCATTTCTTCGATTTGTCAACAACACCTTTTCTAACTTGGTTTCTGCACACTAACTTGTCTCTTTTCTAACATCTCTTTATAGGTTCAACCAACATGAAGATTATCTATGAAACAACATTTAACAATAGCTTGAAACTTCCATGCTTAAATATCAACATTATCAAAATGATTTGGATTGAAGAAAAAAGTCTCTATGTCATCTCGGGAGCAGTTCATTAACCACATTGGGTCAAATATCCTAATCTTCATGCAAATCTTAGACCTGTCTTCATTATCCATAACAATCATAGCTTTTCCGGTTATCCAGTTATAATACCAGGATGCAATGAAATCACACTGATGTTTTATTCAATTGGCATCAATGGAATTTTCTTCATTGTCTTTGGAGGCTTGTACTTCAAAGTCAGAAATGATCTTTTTGTCTTCAGATCAATATCTTCAGATCAAGCTGAAAATACTACAGATTAAAACCTATTTACGGCAACGATTCCTCATTATGAGGCAACATTCTCATTAATGGCCAAGACAACATTACCAATTGAAGTTAACAATCTATGGTTCTTGGATTCCAGATGCTCCAACCACATGACTGGATCCAAATCCAGTTTCACTGATTTGGATGAGAGCTTCAAAGTAGAATTGTAACTTGGGAATAAGAAGGCCTTTGTAGTATAAGGCAAAGGTGTTGTGAAGATTCACACAAGTCCAAGTACTTACAAACTTTTAACTGATGTTTATTTTGCACCTACTTTGGAATACAATTTGTTGAGTGTAGGACAACTTTTGAGGAAAGGATATGGTCTGAATTTTGAGAATGGTAAATGTACAATCAAGAATCAAGGACTTGAAGTGATGCAGATACCTGTTGCCAGCAACAATATGTTTGTTCTTTGATGCATCCAAAGCTGAATCAAGAAGTCCCAACCAGGCTGCAACTATCCAGTTGTGGCACAAGAGGTATGGACATATTCACTGGGACAATTTAAGAAAGTTGTATAAAAAGCATATGGTTATAGGTATGCCTAAGGTTAAGGGAGAAAGTATTTGTGTAGGCTGCATAGTTGGCAAACAAATCAGACAACCACTCAAGCACACTACATGGAGAGCAACAAAGAAATTGGAATTGGTGCATGCTAATTTGTGTGGCCTAATGCAGGTACCAAGTCTGGGTCATAGTCTATACTATTTCTTGCTCATTGATGATGTTTCTCATATGTGTTGAGTCTATTTCCTGTCAAAGAAGTCTAATACATTTGGTATATTCAAAGTTTTCAAAGCCTTAGTTGAGAAACTAAGTGACTGCTTAATTAAGGTTTTAAGAACTGATAGGGGGTGAGTTCTGTTCTAAAGAATTTAACTCTTTTTTTATGTCTAATGGCATAACAAGCGAATTAACAGAACCTCATACCCCCAACACAATGGAGTGGTGGAGAGAAAGAACCGGACAATTATGGGCATGACAAGGAGTATGCTAAAAAAAAGATGTCTACCAAACTATCTATGAGAAGAAGTTATGGAAACATCTGTGTATTTGATTAACAGATCACCAACCACAACAGTTGATGGAAGGACCCCTTATCAGGTATGGTTTAGTAAGAAACCTGATGTTACTAACTTGAAATTTCTTGGTTGTATTGCATATGGGCATGACCTGGTTAATGGAAGAAGGAAGCTGGATAACAGATCAAATAAGATGATATTCATAGGCTACTCATCAAATGGATCAGGTTACAGATTGTTCAATCTGTAACCAGGAGGTATGGAGACACAACCATCATTGAGGATCAAAGTTGGAACTGGTAGGAGATACATGTAAGATAAGCAGGTATTTGAAAGGATGTATGCAGATCCTTTCACTGAAGAGTTTGCTAATCAGGAAGATCATGAAGTTGGTAGCTCAACAGATATGGAGTTTCCAATGTCTCTTGTCTCTACTCCTTCACAAGGAGCTTCAAGTCAAGTCAATAAAAGTTAAAGTGCAGGATCATCTTCATCTGCTCCTTTGAGAGTCAGATCTGTTGCTGACTTATATGCCAACCCTCGTTACTAAACTTGTTAATTTGCGTTGAGTGTGGCAGATCCTTTATCTTATGCAGATGTTGCAAGAAAGAAGGAATGACAGGTGGCAATAACAAAAGAAATAGAAACAATCAACAAGAACAATACATGGCAGCTTATGGATTTACTAGAAGGAAAGAACATTGTTGGTCTCAAATGGTTATTTATGACCAAGGTTGGGGCAGATGGTCAAATAATTAAGCACAAAGCTTGATTGGTTGCCAAAGGATACTCTCAAAAGTATGGAGTGGATTATGAAGAGACCTTTGCTCCTGTGGAAAGGTTTGAAACCATACGAATTGTTCTAGAAATTGCTATTCAAAAGGGCTGGCTGATCCAATAAATGGATGTTAAGTCAGCCTTTCTAAATGGTGAACTGCAAGAAGATATTTATGTAGAGCAGCCAGAAGGATTTCAGGTGAAAGTTCAAGAGTTCAAAATTTATAAGTTGCAAAAAGCCTTATATGGCTTAAACCAGGCTCCGATCGAGAACCTGGTATGAAAAAATAGATGGGTATTTCAGCAAGCATTGGTAGAAGAAGAGCTTGAATGAACCAACTTTAAATGTTAAAGATGATGCATCTAATATCATTTATGTTTGTCTCTATGTAGATGATATTATATGTATTAGTTCTAGTGATGAGATGATTAAAGAGTTCAAGGTTGGAATGAAGGCTGAATTTGAGATGCTAGATTTTAGTCTATTGTAATACTTTCTGGGATTAGAACTCATTCAAAGCCCTCAAGGCATTTTCATATCCCAGAAACACTATGCACTGAATTTGTTGTCCAAATTTGGAATGAAGGGCTGTAAGATTGAAGATGTGCCCATGAGTCCCTATGAAAAGTTTTAGACTGAAGATGGAAAGGACAAGGTGGATGAAACTAAATATAGGAGTATTGTGGGTGGTCTCATTTATTTGACCCATAGAAGGCCTGATCTTGCTAATTCAGTTGGTGTTCTCTCAAGGTTTATGCAAGCTCCATCAAAGGTGCAGCTGGAGTTTCCAGAAGAGTCCTCAAATACATTGTTGGGACTATAAACTTTGGTACTTAGTACAAGAAAAGTGATCAGGTTGAGCTGCTTGGATTTACAGACAGTGACTGGGCAGCTTGTGTAGATGACCGGAAAAGTGTGAGTGGTCATGTGTTTTTAATTGGTAATGGTTCAGTATCCTGGAGTTCTAAGAGGCATGGGAATGTGGCTCTATCAAGTACTGAAGTTGAGTACATAGCAGCCACAGGTGCAGCATGTCAAAGCATTTGGATTAGTCGAATCCTATAATATTTGGGAAAATGTCAAAAGAAAGCTATAACTATTCCGTGTGACAGACAATCAGCAATAAACTTGTGAAAGAATCCCAGACAACATGGTAAGGCAAAGCATATTGAGCTGAAATATCATTTTATTCGAGACATGGTTAATGAGAGAAGGTTGTGTTGAAGTTTTGTGGCACAGAAGATTAGGTTGTAGACTGTTTAACGAAGGCACTTGCTAAGGAAAAGTTTGTCTACTTCAGGTTTAAGATGGGAGTGCATGCAAGTGTTTGAATTAGGGGGGGGGGGGTATTGAAGTATGATTCAATACTCTCATGTACGTGCGCTTACTTGGTCATGCAGATTTCTAGGCTTTTCAGTTGTTTAGTTATCGTTACTAGTTTGAATTAGTATGATTCGGTTGTTTAGCTATTTTCAGTTTATTAACGTTGTAACACAATCTATATAAGTGTTGCCTTAGTTTCTTGTTTTTCATTCACAATCACAACAATAAAGAAAAACCTTTAAGTTTGATCATTCTTTGTTTTCGTATCAATATTTGTGTTCTATACCAACATACTTTTGGACAACACATCCCAATCTCAAAATTAGTGTTAGTAATTTTGTTGCGTCGATTTTGATTATCTTTTCAAATTATCATCGTCTTTGGAGTTTTATTTGTGAACAGCACATCCCATTTTCAAAATTAAGGATATGAAAACCCTAGATCGAGTTGTTTGCGATGGTTGTACATTGTGGATTTGAAAAACATCGAGAAATCACCTTTATGGACCATAGATGTTCGAATGCTAACATGTTTCAAGCATATTTTTTATGAAAACACAATCATTTAGTAAGAAATCTAACATTAAACCAAAAATTCCTCTTGAATATTTAAAGATCCAACATTTTTAGGCTCATAACACCACTAAAAATGATTAAATTTGAAACACAAGCTAGCATCAAGCTTTACTTTAAGTTCCTCTAGTAATTTTGCCATATTTCACCCTTTCTATCTCTGGAATTCTCCTCTTTATCTTAAATTAAACAAATATTAAGACCAAGTAAGTAAGCGCTTCTCCTCCTAAGCCTACTCAACATCCCTTGTGAAGTAGTCGCTTCACCTCCAAACAGATGCTCCTTAAAGTGTGTGCCTCACTATAAGTGCTCACTTCTAAAGTGTGCGATGCATGTCATGCGATCACTTTCACTTGCTAATCACATGTATAACACATTAGATCGTTACACATTCCATTCTATTTTTAGGGTTATAACTTTTCTAAAAAAAAAATCGCCTTAGAAAAATGTGTGGTCCAGAATGGTTCCCTCATTTCTCAATTCTGCTTAAAAGTTCTCATTAATTAACTGACCTATAGTGTCCGAAAGGGCGGTTGGCACCCACCTTGGGAAAAAAGAAATTAGTGTTATACACGCTATAAAAATCCCGAACGCCCGATATAATATTTTGAAATCGATCCCCTCCACTGACAAAAGATAGAAAAACAAAGAAGAAATAAAAGAAGAAATAAGAAGAAGACTTCGACTCGAACGTTTTTTTTTCCCAATGTCGGTGAATGTTGGCTAAAGATGGGTGAAGAACACAATAAGGAGGTAAATGTATAAATTAACTGTTTAGGTATGACTTTAGTTGATGAGTTGAATTGTTTTAATTTTATTGATAATATAGATTTAAGAATATTATATATATACACACACATCTATAAAACCATGAAATTGTTTGTAAAAAGGTAATCGAATGATATTAGCAAATATAAAAATTATGTTACAGTCCATCGGTTAAAAGATTCTAACTATGTCACTCATATAAGGCGAAGCATAGTGCGGGCCAGGGGGTGCCCTGGCCCCCACTGATTTTTTGGCGCAGTTGTAAAATTTTGAGATTTTCGTAGGTAAATTGATTTCGGGTTGAGTTCGGCCCCCACCGTTTGAAAATCCAAGCTTCGCCACTGCATATTATGGCTAGGTTTCAAAAATGAATACTAGTAGAGTGCAACTCTAGATTTATTTTTATTATGTTTGTAAAAATAAATATTGGTTTAATCTTTTTATCATATGAACTAATTTGAACCGGACCAATTTTTTAAGTATTTCGCGATGGCAATTGAGACTTAAAAATTACCGCTTCCCATAAAAAAATTATGAGTCAGTCACTGCCTGTGATTGTGACTTCCGACCGGTTAGGATTCTCAAACTTCGCCACTACGGTCATTCGTTGCAATCTGAAATGGGCATTTGAAGACAATATTGTTAGTTGCGTGTGTATATTGTGCCCTATTTTTAATACTCTCTCCGTCCCAATTTAAATGTCATAGTTAAAAAAACACACATTTTAAGAAATATTTTGTTTGTATGTGGTAAAGTGACAATAATATCCTCAAAAGTGGTGATTGTGTTTTGTCTTTTATGAGGAAAATTGAAAATTACATATCTATTTTTGGAAAGGGACATTTAGTTTAGGACAAATAAAAAAAGAAAGTAGGATATTATAAATTGGGACGGATGGAGTATATTTAATTACATATTGTCAAAATGTATTATTATTATATATATTAATTTCCATCAAGATGAAGAAGAGTGTACTTTTAATGTTTTACATTTTGTGACAAGATAGGTTTTCCACCTTTCGGTTTTTTTTATGGGTGATGCTATCTACACAACAAAAAAGAAAACCCTAAATACCTTTATACGAAACGTGGAGGCCTTGAATGGCTGTTCTGGCCAAATTATGGAAAAACGATGGGCCGTGGAGGCCTCCACGGACCGTCATAATCTGAAAAGTGAAAAACAACTGGCCGTGGAGGCCCCCACGACCCGTCATAATACGAAGTACGAGGTGTCAGTCTGAACTCCCTGCAAAAGCAGGGTGTTCAGACTGAAAAAGTCAGAAAAGTTGTTTTACCACAGGCCGTGGAGGCCCCCCACGGTCCGTGGATTTATATATATTTTTTAATTTTTATAAAAAACACGAAACTTCCTTGTGGAAGTTTGGTGATTCTACGGGCCGTGGAGGCCTCAACGGTCCGTGGAAATTTATTTTTTTTTTCAAATTTTATAAAAAACACGAAACTTCTTGGGGAAGTTTGGTGATTCTACGGGCCGTGGAGGCCTCGACGGTCCGTGCATAGGTTTTTGGGATGGGCCTGCACGGCCCATCGTTTTCCATTTTTAAGGCCTCGACGGCCCATTGTGACCTCCACATCCCTTGAGAACCTTATTTTTTTTAACACGTTTTTTGTATTCTAAGCTTAATATTTGTGTTTTTTTTATAAGAAATAAAAGTAATTTCTTCTCGTAATCATAAATTAGTGTACACATTAATTTTTTTCCGCTAAATATTTTAGTATACATGATGAAAACAGTAACATACGATATGCTAGGTTAAGTCGAAGTATTGAGGTGGTGGAACATCAACCCTTTGTATACGGTCGTCATATATCGTCTCCCACTCACTTGCCTCTTCATATCGAAAGTCACACCATGTGCTATTCAGGTTTGGCATTGGAGCGCCTACTGCTAACTCAATCTTGATGAGATGATCTATGTTAACAAAAGCAAACGATACGAACGCATGCTACGGATCGAAACCCACAGGTCTACGTTATTGTGCATCTCCTCCTTAAGCTGTGTGCGGATGAAGTGCCACATATCCTCTTTCCACCCTAAACCCACAGCTACGGCTCGAAACCCACAGTTACCGTCTCCACGGACATTTTGAATGTTTGTAATGTATTCATGATATTTAGATGGAAGCCATTCCTTAAACCCACAGTTACCCGACCGGCCTGTGAACGAACCGGACTGTTCCGACCCGACCCGACGACCGCCCGTTACCGAACCGGACTGTTCCGAACCGACCGGTTCGTTAACGAAACGGACTATTCTGACCCGACCCGGCCAGTTAACAAACCGGACTGTTCCGACCCGACCGACCCGTTAACCAACCGGACTGTTCCAACCCCTACTGGCCTGTTAACCAATCGGACTGTTCCGACCCGACCGGCCCGTTAACGAACCGGACTGTTCCGACCCGACCGGCCCGTTAACCAACCGGACTGTTCCGACCCGACCGGCCCGTTAACGAGCCGGAATGTTCCGAACCGACCGGCCCGTTAACGAACCGGACTTTTCTGACCCGACAGGCCTGTTAACGAACTGGACTATTCCGACCCGACCGGCCCGTTAACCAACCGGACTGTTCCGACCCTACTGGCCTATTAACCAATCGGACTATTTCGACCCGACCGGCCCGTTAACGAACCGGACTGTTCTGACCCGACGGCCTGTTAACTAATCGGACTGTTCCTAACCCGACCGACCCGTTAACCAACTGGACTGTTCTGACCCGACCGGTCCGTTAACGAACGGACTGTTCCGACCCGACCGGCCCGTTAACGAATCGGACTGCTCTGACCCGACCGGCCCGTTAACGAACCGGACTGTTCCGACCCGAACGGCCCGTTAACCAACCGGACTTTTCCGACTCTACTGGCCTGTTAACCAATCGGACTGTTCCGACCCGACCGGCCCGTGAACCAACCGGACTGTTCCTACCCGACCGGCCCGTTAACCAACCGGACTGTTCCGACCCGACCGGCTCGTTAACCAACCGGATTGTTCCGACCCGACGACGCCCGTTAACCAACCGGACTGTTCCGACCCGTCTTAAACATTTATAAAAAACCAAACATTTATATTCACATCTCTAACCCATCTTAAACACCCCACAACACTTTAAAAAAACCAAACAATCATTATTCAATCATTGCCAATGATTACCAATGATTGGAAATGGATTGGTATTTGGTGACGGGACATGGAGGCCTTGATGGGCCGTCATTTTTGTCGGGTAGTGCCTCGATGGGCCGTGGAGGCTTTGACGGGCCGTGTATGGTTGTGCAAATAAAAACCTTAGTTGTGCAAATAACCGGAGCATTTTTGAATTATATATATATATATATATATATATAAATAATAAACCAACTCATTTGAATAGTGTTTTTGCCATATATGTAAAATGCTGACATGAGAAGGGTATTTTAGTAACTTCCAGATGTGTACATGTGTTGTGCCATTGTCTTAAATTGCAGATTTTGTAGGGGTGTGTTGGTCATTTGGTGATCTGGTGGTAGTTGTGTTGTTCAAGATGTTGTGTTGTGTGGTTTTGCATTTCACCACATGTCCCCTCATACCTCAACAGCATGCACGTGTTACCCCTTCATATTTAGACCCCCTGTAGTGGGCGCTATTTTTTGCAAGAAATCAAAAAATGGAGCCCCCAACACCATTACATGGGGCCTCTATTTTTACAAATGTTGTTTGGAGCTACACTTATAACGCCAGATTTCTTTTTTTCCCCTCCAATCACATCATGCCACATCATACTCTCTCTCTTTATATTATTATTTTATTATTTTTTTAATTTAAAAGATATAATAAAATATTAATAGGGGCTTTATATATAAAGCCCTACCACTACACCCCTTTTTCACTTTATCTCTCCATGCTGACTCAGTTGCCACGTGGACAAATCAGAAAGGGGGGCTTTATATATAAAGCCCCCCACTACGCATGGTCTTATCATCTCTTTCATCAAACCACTGTCCCACGCATAAAACCAAATCCACCTCAAAACCTCTCTTCGATGGATGCTCCGGCAACTCACCTACCCACACATCACCAAATTCCCTCTCTCCTGCTTCTCTCTCTAAAACACACCGCCTCTAGGTTCTTGATATCGTCGCCGTTAAAGGAGATCTACGCAGACATCCGGGCTATAGGTTTGAATCCTTATACAAATCTCATTTGTTCATCTATATTGCTATACGAAAATGGCGAGGTTGTTGATGATAAAGTTGTTAAACCTTCTGTTGAAACGAGCAATGGTGAGGTTGTTGATGATCGTTCACCGTCAACAACGCCGTCAACCCTAATCTAATCGGTCAAAAGAAGTCGTTCCGTTGGAGTCAGGACTTGGTTGAGGAACGGACGTTACCGCTGTTAGAGAAGAGTAATGACGATGAATTACGGATCGTCAAATCGTGATTCTTCTTCCTTTAAATATTAACAGTTAAGACTATTGTTATTGTTATTGTTATTTGTTATTGTTATTGTTATTGTTATTGTTATTGATATTGTTATTGTTATTGTTATTGTTATTGTTATTGTTATTGTTATTGTTATTGTTATTGTTATTGTTATTGTTATTGTTATTGTTATTGTTATTATTATTATTACTGATTTTTAGTTTATATGTCTTAATAAGAAAGGAGATGTGTTTATAGGTTCTAAAGGTTTGGTTGTGGTTTATAGGTTCTATGGTAAATATTAAGGATACGTTTGGTAGATGGAGAAAGAAGGTTGGAGAGGCTACGAAAAAAGCTGAAGATCTTGCTAGAAATACCTGGCAACATTGTAAGCTTTGATTAGTATGTTATTTATCTGTGAGATTGTTTTGCTTTTCATTTGTGGTTT
>JAUTDX010005522.1:0-31812 GCA_030844895.1 Ambrosia x helenae | reverse complement strand
ATCGAATGTATACCAATTGGAGCTATGCGGTTCATTACTTTGTTTGTCCAGGTCTCTAACAAAATATATTTATGTGTTCATATATGTCATTTAAAAATATGCTTGTACTGTTGTACATATTCATTTGTTAAAATACTAGATATGAATCAGACTGTTGTCGGGTTGTATTGTTCGGATTGTTCCCCGGGTTTTTGTGGCTAGCTACTTGCTAGCATGTTTAATAAAAGTTTGTTTGGCTGTTCAAAAAAAACTAGATATGAATCAGACGTGAGACGTAAATGAACATATATAACATCTTGCATGAATATTACTTAAAACTAAAATAAATAGAATGCTATACTCATATGCATGCCGGACGTAAATGAACATATATAACATCTTGCGTGAATATTGCTTAAAACTAAAATAAATAGAATGCTATACTAAAATAAAATAAAATAAGAAGGTTTTCCGTGATTCTCCTAAGGTGGTTGAGGTTGTAGCGACTGTAAAATCGTTATCTTTTCTTTGGTTTAAACATCGATCAAGTCGGTCTAGTATAGAGTGGAACGAGTGGGTGAAATTCCCGTCGTATATATTGTAATTTGGTTTTTGGGCGGTCATTGATTTGAGGTCTACCTAGTTTTGAATAAGTGTTACTTTCAAAAAAAAAAATGCATGGACCTATTGTCATTTGTAAAATTATTATATATTTCTAATGATACAATACACAAAATAAGACTGAGCCAACACAAACTCAAGACAACAGAAACAAAAGAACAGAAGGTTTAGGCGACAAAACGGTGACTGAAAATCTTATTAACCCAAACAAGAAAAACGAAAAATCCCCCAATACCCTGAATCTCTCAAAATAGAGAGATTCTAACATAATAGCTGTAAATATCAACTGATTGTTTAGATCAGTTGATACTACAGGTTTGTAAAGTACAAATCAGTACAAACACTTACAGACAACGACGATGACACGATCAGATGATCTACACCAGGTTATCACAGATGATAACACACACCCTGGTCACAAGCACCAGATACAGACTCTATCTTCTACAAAGAAGATTAAGACAAATACAGACGAGTTTATTACTAATCAAAACCCTAGAAACAACTATGTGAAGACGACGATACAGAGAGAACGAGTATGTGTGTTGAATGACTGGAGAGAGAAAACAATAATCTATTTATATTGGCTCTCGAAGCTTCTGAGCTGTGGTCTCGAGAACATATCATATCCTTTGATCATTTCTCCATCCAACGATCAGGAATTGATCTGAAATAATATCTCAACAAACAACTAACTTGGGTTTATACCCGAGTTAATAATTAAACCCAAGATATAACAACTTCCACAACGGGCTAACTATAACAGGCCACAAGTTATAACCCACACACTAGCCCAATAATAAATAGTCCATCACTTATAAACCACATTATTCAGCCATATGAATTAGAACATTAGGTACCATATATTTCAACATGCCCCCTTAATTCAAATGGCTAAACATATCAATCATTCTCAGATCATTGCAAAATTTTTTATGCTGTTGTATGTTAAGTCCTTTAGTCAGACCATCAGCAATCTGATTCTCTGAACTAACCTTAACAGTATCAACAATATTGGTTGCAATTTTCTCTCTGAGAAAATGTATATCTAACTCAAAGTGTTTAACCCTTTCATGGAATACAGGTTAGCAGCTATAGCTATGGCAGCTTTGCTGTCACAGTATAGTTTAAGTGGCAATTCAATTTTTACCTTTAACTCAGACAATAAGTTTTTAAGCCACGTTAGCTCACAAGTAGCCGAGCACATGGCTCTATATTCAGCTTCTGCTGAAGACCTTGATACAGTACCCTGTTTCTTACTTTTCCAGGAAATCAGAGAACTTTCCTAAAAAAATGCAGTAACCAGTTATAGATTTCCTGGTAACTAAGCATTTAGCCCAGTCAGCATCAACAAACCCAGATAACTGAAAGTTTTCATCATTTACAAATGAAATTCCTTCCCAGGAGACTCCTTCAGATATCTAAGAAGCCTTAGAGCCATCTGAAGATGTCCCTTTGTGGGTCGATGCATAAACTGACTCAGGCATTGGACAGATAACTAATATCAGTCTTGTTAAAGACAAGTAAATGAGCTTTCCAATTAACTTTTGGAATCCAGTTACATTGTCTAACACATCATTATTTTTACCAATTTTAGTGTTCATAACATAATTTGGTTCTATGGGATTATGGACTGGTTTACACCCAAGATAGCCAAATTCACTAAGAAGTTCTAGACAATATTTTCTTTGTGACAAACAAATAGACTGATCAGAATACAAGACCTCTATACCAAGAAAGTACTATTAACTTTCCTAAGTCTTTTATGAGAAAATTAGAACTTAAGAAACTTTTTACTTGTTCTATTTCAGACACTTTATACCTGTAACTATAATATCGTCCACATAGACAAGTAAAACCAGAAACACATCATCTTTAGACAACACAAACATAGAGTGATCACAATGCTTTGCACAAAACCAATTTGGACCAACACATTAGACAGTTTTTCATACCACTTTCTAGGTGCCTGTTTTAGACCATACAGGGACTTAACTAATTTACAAACCTTGGATTCATTTTTAGAATAAAATCCTTCAGGTAAGGTTATATACACATCCTCAGTTATAGTTCCATATAAAAATGCATTATTAATATCCAACTGATACAAAGTCCAGCTGTTTTGAACAGCAAGACTGATAACAGTTCTTATTGTTACCATTTTTACAACTGGTGAGAGTCTCTCCAAAGTCTAGACCTTCCCTTTGACTATAACCCTTTGCTACAAGCCTAGCTTTGTATCTCTCAACCTCACCATTCGATTTATATTTTACTTTGTACACCCATTTACATCCTATAGGTTTTCTATTAGCAGTAAATCAGTTAGAATCCAAGTATTATTTCTATATAAAGCTTCCATTTCACTATTCATGGCCTCAACCCATTTGGGATCCTTGGCAGCCTCATAATAAGAAGATGGTTCAACAGTTTTGTTTAAAACAGACACAAAACTTTTGTTTTCAAAAGATAGATTAGAGTAATTAACCACCTTCTCACACCATACTTAACTTTCCCTTCCACAACATACTCATTAAACTTTTAGGAAAATTAGACACTCTACTAGATTTTCTAACACTACTTCCCTCAGGTGGAATGGCCTCATCATTTGCCAAGTCCACATCATGGTCAACCATCACAGAGTCATTACTCCCTGGGTTAGACTGTGTGTTAAGATCACAGTCTATGTCAGCCCTGGGAAAGAACCCTGGTTGCTGACTAGTAGACTCAACATGAGTACCCATGTTTCCCCCTTCATCATTGGGAAGATTAGACCCCTCAGTCACCTTTTCCTTTGAATATTTTCTGATTCAAAACTATCAAAAAAATTTATATGATTTAAATTTTCTAAAACAGTATTAGGTTCTATGTTATTCAAACTGTTTTAAAAGGGAAAAATTTCCTCATAGAACCTAACATCTCTAGAATACTCAATTTGTTTTGATTCCAAATTCCATAATTTTAACCCTTTTTAAAACTAGAATATCCTATTAAGACACACACTTTTCAGCACAACTAGACAACTTATCAGACTCATTTAAGACAATGCTGAAACATAAACACCCAAAAGTTTTAAGGTGACTGAAGTGGGGGGAACCCATACACAATTTGAAAGGGACTTTTTCCTAGTAACACAGAAGATGGTAGCCTGTTAATAATATAAGTAGCAGTTAATACACATTCAGACCAAAACTTAAGTGGTAACCCACTCTGAAACAACAAAGCCCTAGCCATATTCAGGAGATGTCTATGTTTTCTTTCAACTACACCATTTTGTTGTGGTGTATAAACACAAGTGGTTTGATGAATTATTCCTTTTGTTTACAAAAAACAGTCATTTGATTATTTATGAATTCAGTGCCATTATCACTTCTGAAAATCTTGACATGTTTTTTAAATTGAGTTTTCAAAGCTCATAAAACTCAGAGATACTATCAAATACTTCACTTTTACTTTTAACATATAACACCAAACTGTTCTGGAAAAATCATCAACCACAGTTAAAAAATACTTGTAACCTTCCCTGCTGGTAACCCTATAGGGTCCCCAGACATCTAAGCGTATCACATCTCCTAAGTCTTTGTTTATATGTTCACTTAGTGGAAAAGGTAATCTAGTTTGTTTAGCCTTATGGCAGACTTCACAAGGTTTAGTATTACTAACTAACCTAATCCCAAGACTATTCCTTAAAACAGCTAGGACTTGGTCAGAGGGTGACCAAGTCTACTGTGCCACAAGTCAGTGTCACAGGTACTATTAAAACAAACATTTGATGAACTTACATGTTCACCAACAAAATATAGACCTTCACTTTGTCTACCAGTCACCAGGATTCTCTTGCACTTGGAATCCTGGATATAACAACTATTTTCATCAAAGAGAACAGATAACTTACTAATCCTTAGCAAGTTTATGAACAGACATAAGACTAACACAATAGTCAGGAACATAGAACACATCATACAAAACAACTCCCATTAGCTAATTTAATGTCTCCTATTTTAGACACTTTAGCACTAGTTCCATTGGGATGTTTAACTTTTAAGTCATAGTTGGATACATCTACACAATTATACATTTTCTTTATCACTACTGGTCATGTGCTGATTAGCACCTGAATCAGTTATCCAACTATGGCCAATAACAGTTTTAACAAATTGAGAACAACTTGAAAATTTTTTGAATAACCTTTCAAGTTTAGATAAACAAGACATACTAGAGAAACCACTTAGACTCACACTCTTACCTCCAACATTGGAGTTCTGAGTGTCCAACACCTCCTTTGTCACTAATAGACTTAACAGCTTAGAGACCTGTTCTGCTGAGAAAGCAAGACAAAACTGTTGCTAGTAGACCCAGAGGACACCCCCTGTTTACTACTAGAAACATTATTAGACATAGTAACTTTAGACCCCTGACCACCAGGTTTTTTCTTAAAACCTGGTGGTAACCAACCAACTCGAAACACCTGTCAACTGTATGACCCAACATGTTACAATGAGTGCACTTAAGGTTAGGATTTGGACCCCTATTAGTTCTTTTTTTGTATCAAAACTCTGATTAGATTTAGCCATGAAAGAGACATTTTGACCTTTAGAAGTCCCACCATACCTCTGTGAGACTCCTCCCTTGATACTATTGAAAAGGCCACTTTGACACTAGGTAATGGTTCTCTAGTTAACAGTGTGGTTCTAACTGTTGGTAAACATCATCAAGACCCATGAGGAACTGCATTAATTTTATTAATGTAGTAAAGCATTAAACTCCTTAGATGCATTGCAAGTGCAAGCAGGCAATTGCAAGATTGCATCTAATTGTTTCCACATAGTATTGAGTCTATGATAATACTCAGACACAGAACTACCATTTTGTTTCACATTGTTAATTTTTTGATACAAATTAAAAACACAGAACCATCCACTTATCATATGTTTCTTTCAGGTCTGACCAAACTTCACTAGCAAGTTTGGAGAAAACCTGCCCTAAGTACAGTTCCTCACTAACAAATTTAACAGCCAAGACAGAACAACAGAGTTTACACCTATCCCATTGTTCTAGCAAGCATGTCATTATCAACAGATTTAACACATGATCCATCTATGAAAACATACTTATTCTTAGCTTCTAATGCAATTTTCATAGAACTGGACCAAACAGAGTAATTATCAGTACCTTTTTAGCTTGATACTGATAATGGAAAGGCTACTGGTATCACTAGGATGTAAGTAAAGAGGATCACTAATGTCCCAATTTACTTATGAGGGTACCAGTAACATTAGCAAGATCAGATGGACTAGGATCCTGAGGTCCTTGAGACCCTGAGGTCCTTGGGGACCTTGAGGTCCTAAGGTTCTGTCCAGACATGTCGATAACAATCACAGAAAAGATATAAACCAACCAGATATCACACAATAATACAAATAAGCAAACCACAAGGATGAAAAACAAAGAACAGATATAAACCCTAATAGGACGAAGCTGTGTCAGTGTTCAGATGGTGGGTTCATCACTCATAGGTGCCCACCCAGATCTTAACACAGAGTCCCTTATTAACTAAGTATAATACGTAATACAAACAGAAATAAGCAAGAACAGACAGATCACAAAAGAACAATAACCACACAAACTCCAGATAGTTGCACAATTCCGTCCTCCTAACCCGGGCCTTTGCCCTAGACACAACAAACAAAAAAAACAAGCAAAGAACGATCTCACAATGAGGGGGAACCCAATGGTTAGGGTTTCGCCAACTCACAACCTATACCTTCACTTAGGGTATAGTGTTGTGAGTGCAATTGAAGCTAATATTATTCAATCCACTCCAATCAACACACAGATCCTGGCCAACAAAGGTTGACCTCAGGTAACCTGCAATACAAACAAGAAACCAGCAGAATCCAACAAATAGGATAGACAAAACAATAGACACAAATTGCACAGCGGAAACACCAGAACCAATGATAAAGAACCTGGCTCTGATACCATGTAAAATTATATAGTTCTAATGATACAATACACAAAATAAGGACTGAGCCAACACAAACTCAAGACAACAGAAACAAGAACAGAAGGTTTAGGCGACAAAACGGTGACAGAAAATCTTATTCACCCAAACCAAGAAAAAATCCCCCATTACCCGAATCTCTCAAAATAGAGAGATTCTAAAATTAATAGCTGTAAATATCAACTGATTGTTTAGATCAGTTGATACTACAGGTTTGTAAAGTACAAATCAGTACAAACACTTACAGACAACGACGATGACACGATCAGATGATCTACACCAGGTTATCACAGATGATAACCACACACCCTGGTCACAAGCACCAATACAGACTCTATCTTCTACAAAGAAGATTAAGACAAATACAGACGAGTTTATTACTAATCAAAACCCTAGAAACAACTATGTGAAGACGACGATACAGAGAGAACGAGTATGTGTGTTGAATGACTGGAGAGAGAGAAACAATAATCTATTTATATTGGCTCTCGAAGCTTCTGAGCTGTGGTCTCGAGAACATATCATATCCGTTGATCATTTCTCCATCCAACGATCAGAATTGATCCTGAAATTATATCTCAACAAACAACTAACTTGGGTTTATACCCGAGTTATAATTAACCCAAGATATAACAACTTCACAACGGGCTAACTATAACAGGCCACAAGTTATAACCCACACACTAGCCCAATATAAATAGTCCATCAACTTATAAACACATTATATTCAGCCATATGAATTAGAACATTAGGTACCATATATTTCAACATCATTTCAAAGAGTTTTAAAAAAAAGGTTGCGTTGTTATTGGTACGTCAAAATTCTGAGCATCACTCGTAAAATTTGACACCACTCTCCATAAAATTTGAATGAAATGGAAGACCGAAGATATTTCCGACTGGCGGGTGATGTTCCTATAACCGTTAAACGACAGTTCAACAATTGCAAATGAGAGAAGAATGAACAATAGCGTTTAGTACTATCAAGGTGAATTATGGTGTGCTTTTGAAAGAGGAGGTAGGCCCACCCAAATTGTAGTATGAATGAATTTCAGGTAATGTTTGATATCAAAGAGTATTGTCATGGTATGGAAAAAGAGGTGTTTGGTTGGTCAAGGCAACAAAATTATTAATTATCTCGTTCACTTCATTCCCTCTAAAAAACCCTCAAATTCATTTCATATACCCCATATTATTTTTCATTCCATTCCATCTGTCACCCTTCATCACCACCACCGACGACCATCACCACCGTTGCCGACCCTGCCACCACCGTCACCCGCCGATCGCCGCCACCCACTGACTACCACCGCAACCAAACACATTGAATTATGGTGTTTAGAATGTTATAAAATCGATTTTATGTTTTTTTCCTGGATTAACACATCTTTACGCGTTGCGAAGATGTATAGTCTCGTGTGGCACGAGAGCCAAATAGTCGGGACTGATTTCCAACTCGCTTGTGCGTCAAATATGTCTTTACGTGGCTCGAAGACAAAAAAAATATTGTTTTTTTTCCTCTTTGCTTCCTAATTTCTCTGGTGTGCTTCTATCTTCTTAATTTGACCCCGTTTTCACTCATTTAGCACACGAACACCTGCAATACACTTGCATATAAGTACAACAAAATACAACTATAAAACACAAACTAGATACTAAAATATATACAAAACTAGCATATTAAGACGGTGTTTTACCAACACATCAATGTTCATATCATTCTTTTTAGGGATTTTCTTAATAAAAAGTTATAGCCTCATTATTGTATCCGACTATGGTTAACAAGGTGCGGGCAACCCCATTTTGAATTGCAAAACCGATCCTATAAAAAACAAAGCTATTATTCTTCAACATCGAGAAAGTTGTACATGATCGTTGCACTCTCTCCAGGAAACGACCATATTCAGGGGTAAGGGACCCAAATGTACTAAAGGCAAATGAACACATGTTGATTCTCGACACAAGTTTGCTCATGCTTATCAACTTTCCCTGATTTTGCCTTCAACACAGACTGACCAGCCACATATCGATTGTCCTTGAGCCCAACAAGGGGACACTTTGATAAGGTCCACATAAGCGTGTTTCCCATCTGCCTATCCGAACACAAGGATATCCGTTGATGGAAGAGTGGACCTCTTTTCAAGTGAGCCTGTTAGGAAATTCACGGGAGCCTTTTTTTACGGAGATCCCTGCCTGCTTTGGCACATCCATGACCAAATTATGTTTGTATATAAGGCCTGACAGCTCCTTGCAATGAACCGGATGTTCCCCGTAATTATCCAAACAAATCTTACGGAAAACTGGGCAAGGCTCATCAATTGGAAAACAAATGGGTCGTTAAACGTACTTAATGATGGCTCGATACTCAATTGTTGATATGTGTTGGCCTATACCTTTGATGGGGATAATGGTTATGGAATCTTAAGCATGAGGGCCCTGTAGACATTCTAAGACCACTATCTTATAGTGGATAAGTCAAAATTATATCCCACACAATGGACAGATTTACTATACAGGACACTCACCAAAATATTATGGTCTTTCGGGAGGCAATGTCCTTATTTTCGAACCCACAAGATCAAGATCGGGAAGGGAGTTGTGCAAGTTACCCAACACACACCATAATCGGAATCCAACCATCAATACCACAGTCCTATGGAATGTGGTCCTATAAACTCAAAGATTATGCCCTTGAGGCCACGAAAGCATATGCTGGTACATCTTCAGCCGAATATAAGCCTAAACCCCAAAAAAGGATGGACAAGGATGCTAACTTCCCTAAAGGGTATCTTTGTTGAACCCCAAACATCCCAACATATAACCTAGTCAGTTGCCCATATATAAGATTAACCCATATAGATGGATGGGCACAAGGAACGAACCTCCCGCAGGAGGCCGCTCTGTCCACCAGGTCTTAATTTAGTTGTATTTAGCTATATTTATACATATTCTTTTGTACGTGATCCCACCCCAAAAGTTTACTTAACTTTATGTGAATCTCATCGGTTAAAACAATTGCGTATCTCATATCTACATTCACAAACTACTTGTCTAAAATGTTATAAAAAACAATTTACTCTTCACAATTTATTATAAAATGTAATATAGTAGGGGTGAAAGTTTCTGACATAACATGAGAATAATTAAGTTTTACTTTGTCATATCTAATTTGTTTTAGAAACCGCTTGTTTTTAGTTAACATGTTTAATTAAACAAATCGTATTTGATTTGACATGTTTAGTCAGTTCAGTTAAATAGGTCGTTCCACCAACGTGTTTAATTAAACATGTTGGCCTACAACAAAGCCTTATTAACACGTTTACAACTTGTCCCTTCAATCTGTTTTCAATAAATAAATTAAATGTGTCTTGTTTGGGTTACAAAATTTGAAGTATGCGGTTATGGCTGATTGTTTGACAAGAAAAAAACATGAGTCGTGCCTAGGTTAAACAATTCAAATCGTTAACATGCCAGACCATCGTAAACACTAAAAAGAGGAAGAAGAGGACATATATGAAAGTGAACGTAATATTGAAGCGAGAACATCGTAAACATAATGACATCTACATATATTAACTTTTTTAAAGTGTATTTGAAAGTGAACGTAATATTGGAGAGAGAATTGGTGTGTATGAATAAAGAACGAGCCAAAATCTGATGTAACAACTAACGTGATACACTTACAAATGTTTGAAAGGAAATTTACTAGGCTATGATTTATGAGCGGTAAAAAGGGGGAAAAGTATTGCCACGTAGGCAAGGGTAGTTTCATCTTTCACTAAGATGTGTTATGAGAATGTAAAATGTGGTGTGGTGTGGTGAGGTGATTAATAAGAAAACTAAAAAAGGAAAGTTAAGGTTGAGTTAAATTATTAGTTTATATGCATAAATCAATAGCCAAAAAAAGAAATCAAACGGCTTAACCCCTCCCACCCACAACCAACCTTACTGATGCCCATAGCACCCTTCGCGCCCCTCACCTAATCGGGTTTAACAACCCCACAACACATCTTCTTACATACAAAGATGCTCTTGACCGCGAACCCAAATTAAATAACTCCATCAACCCAAATTAACTTTTTTTTAATGACAAATTTCTATTTCTTATAAGACTTGAACCCATGATCTTTGCAACTTAAATGCTCCTACAAGGTTTACTTCTACCATTGAGCCACCAATCCCACGTATCAACCCAAATTAACTAATTCACATACCCTAAATTGAAAACCATCAACTATCAACTAAGGGTATGTTTGGTAAAGAGTTTTTAAGAGCTTTTATGGCTTCAAACTTTTAAGAAAAAACTCATACTTAATAAAAAACCTTGTTTGGTTGAAGGAGCTTGAAACTTTTAGGTTAGGAGAAAAAAATCTATATTGAAAAACTATTAGTACTAACGTTTAAGAAAAAGCTCCTAATAGCTACAAACTTTTAATGATTAAATGACACAAATACCATTTCTATAATAAAATAAAATAAAAAAAAAACATGCATACAAGCTTTTAGTTAATGCCCATTTTAGTCATTTTATGCATTTTATTAAAAGCTACAACTGCTCTGCCAAACACCAAAATATATTTTAAAAAGCTACAGTTACTACTACCAGCTTCCAGCTACAACTACCATCTATCAACTTTCAGTCACAACTACCAGCTATCAGCTTCCAGCTACTAACTATCAGCTACCGATTGATAGCTGGTTTTAACCAAACATACCCTAATAATAACAAATCCATATTGTGCGGGCATCACTACACAACCATGATTCACCCTATCCATAATTTGTCACCACTCAACTTTCAAACCCAAACCTTAACCCATAATCTTATGCTCCACCCATACCTAAAACCGCTCTTTACTAGAGCCACATTCAGATCCCTATCAACAACAACAACCATGTCTCTTCAACCCACCATCAAATCTCGAATAAGGGGTGTTGTATTTGACATGGATGGGACCTTAACAGTCCCTGTCATTGATTTTCCAGCCATGTACAAAGCTGTTCTGGGTAAAGATCAGTACTTTAATATTATTGCGACTTCCCCTTCTGGTAGTATAGATATTTTGCACCATATTGAACAGTGGAGCCCTGATAAGCAACAAAAGGCTTATGAGATTATTGCAGATTTTGAACAACAAGGGCTTGATCGGCTTCAGATTATGCCTGGTAATATTATTATTCTGTACGGGTTCTTGAATCTTGATTGATTTATATAGTTTCTTTATGGGTTAAAAAGATTGATAATTTGTGTGTTTTATTTAGAATGAGCTAGGGGTTTTAACATGGTCGGTTTTCCTGGAATTGGTGACGGGCCGGGTTACCAGCGTTGTGGTTTTTTGTGGTGTACGAGGGTGGCCGGGTTTTGTTGGAAAATTGAATATCCACAAAAGATTTATACTGGGAGTGACATTGAAGTTGGTGAATAAGTATGGCCCTAATTATGGTATTACAATATTTGACTCGGTCAACGATGTAAAGGATTATATGACTACTGATAAAAAAATGTTTTGAATAAGGATCTTGTAGACCTAAATTGAAATTTTGTTGTCACTCAGGTGTAGTTTAGATTTGTAACCTAATCATGATCTGGCATTTGAAAATTAATAAATTTATGTTTAAAGTCGAATTACAGGTCCTTCTTTTAAATATAGGGAGCTTTATGTTTTTTCTTGTTGATTATGCGATCAAAATACGAAAATTACATCATAATAGAAGGTAGACGGGCAACAAGCTGCGCCGCCACCCCTTTCTGAATTGCAAACCCTAGTCTACTAAAGACAAATCCTTGCCCCCTGGGGATGAAACATTGCTGTGGACGACCCGTTGGACCCTGGTCAAGAAACGAATAGCTTCTGGCGCCAGGGAGCCAAAGGTGTCAAAGGCCAGAGGGATAAACACATGTTGGTTATCTGCACAAGCTTTAGCGTGTTTATCTACTTTCTTTGATTCCGCCTTTCTTGAAGCTTGCCCAGCTACGAACCCTGTTTCCCTAACCCGACCAAAGACAAGCAGATCTGCGGGTCGCAAGGTGGATCTCCCTTCCGTGGGGTCTGTGAGGAAGTTTACAGGAGCCTCCTTTTTGGCAGAGATCCCAACTCTTCTTAGGATATCCCACAAAACGTCCCTCACCCAGTCATGCCGATATTTGAAACCAGGGAGCTCTTTGCAATGAATTGCATGCTCCCCGTATTTATCCATGCAGTTTTACGGCAGATGGGGCATGTTTCATCTTCCGGGTACATAGGGATCATCAATCGATACTTGAGTATAGCCCTGTACTCCACTGCAGACACGCATTGACCCAAACCCTCAATCGGGTTAACGGTTAAAAAATCCTGAGCATGGGGCCTTTTAGGCATTCAATCACCGCCTTCTGGCGAGAGGACAACTCAAAAACTTCTCCCAGGCTCTGAGCAGTTTTGCTAAAAAGAGCATTCGCCAAAGTTTTTTGTGGCTTTGGGGGGGGGGGGGGGGGTCCTTGTTAGAAAAACCGCCAATATCGAAGTCCGGGAGATAGACATTTAAGCGTTCGAGCGCCTGTTGATAGTCTGGGTCTAGTCCAATGACTCCACTGTTCCGGAGGATATGATCCTGAAGTTCCCAAGATTGAGCTCTGGACGCCACAAAGGCATAGACCCCAACATCTCGAGCTGACAGGAGGCCTAAACCACCATAAACGCATCGGCAAGGATGCCAAGCGCCACTGGAGGTCCCCGAAGAAGGGCCGCCACACACAACTATATCTTCGATAGCTTCACGAAGACCATCATCGAAAAGGGATACCGCATCCACCATGAAGTGGGGTTGACAAGTTCGTAACCCAAAAAGTAACTTAGCGACCCCCATGCATGACCTGAGCAGCAGGAGTTCACTTTGGGGATATCTAAGGCGGGACAGTAGTTTCATAAGGGCAACCGCACTCGTAGCCCGCCGCCCTGCCAACTCCCCAATAAAGGTAGGATCTCGGCTAACAGCCCCACCAAGGAGCTTAACCCCTTTCTCCGGTCTACTAATCCCTGTCGGAAAGCCCGTCCTGACTTTTCAATCCGTCACACGTCGGCCAAAAGACCTTTGTTTTCTTAATATTGAGATGAAGCCCCAAAGATGGCCCATGCACGTTGATGATGTCTAAAGCCTTAGCAACCTCCACTGCGTTGCCTATAATCGTCCCATCATCCAAATACCAGGCATGGAACGGTAAGTTACAGTGTTCCTGAATCCGCATGATAAGGGGATGTAAGGCAAGGGCAAGAGAAGGGGCCCAAAGGATCTCCTTGCTGCACTCCGGTGGTAGCCCCAATACAATCATTGCCCACAATCCACATACAGCCTAGCAGCTGGGCATAAGGAACTGGACCCACGGATATATGGACGGGCATCGCTGGTGAACCTCTTTGAAAAAACCGTACGGTCGACCATGTTGAAGGCATTGGAGAAGTCTACTGTAAGCATAGCCAAAGACCCATCCGCATGAAAAGAGTTGAGGAACCTGTTGGCACTGTGGAGCACCGCCTCTGCCCATTTGGTACCCCTACTCCAAATTGAAAGTCCCCCAGGTTCTGGGCAATGTCTTTCCCGACCTTCTTCATTGCCACCTTAGAAACTAGCCTTCGCCAAATGCCCCCCACAGCAATAGGCCGAATTCCATTATCGGGCTTCAATAAGGGGGTGAGGGGGGCCGATGCAATGAACTCGGCAAGCGTCTTAGGGCAGGCCCCCCTAAGCCATAGGTTGACAACTTCAGTGATGGCCGCTAGCAAACCCGAGGAAGTCACAGAGCCTTCGCCCCCAATAGCATCCAACAGGTGTTGGGCACGTATCCCGTCCCTCCCACAGGATGTCCCTTTAGGAAAAGATCGGATACATTTAAGCACACAACCCTCATCTACCGATAGAGCGGGTTGGGCTATAGGGTTAGAAGGAAAGGATGGAGGCGGCACCACTGGGTGTTTATCAATGAGGGCCTTCATGGTCGATTCACATAGAGGGGCGACTCCACTAGAGCACAATACCTTTACCGCCGCCGTGAAGGTCCCACTTTTAATTATAGGGAGCTTTGTGTTTTTTCTTGTTGATTACTTGATTACGGTACGTCGGTACGGGATAGCTGTTATGATGCAAACCGGAGTTGTTGGTTTCAGCTCCAATTATATTGCAACAAATTCATTGGTATTTGTATTTGGATATGATTGGTTTGATGTCAGAAATCAGAATCTTGTGATGTTTTATTTATTGACAATGAATGAGAATCTGAATGTTGGAAGGTAGGAAGCATGCACTTGGTTTTAAAAAGCGCGCATCAAGGTATGGAGGCGGTGCTTCTTGCACATTTGGTCAAAATTAGGTCCGTTGCTCTGGGAATACAGAAATTAGCTACCTTTCAGAGGCCGGTATGTAAAAACTACCAAAAGAAAGAAGAGTCTATGGATGTGTATGAGTCTATAAAAGAGATTCACTATTTTGGTTGCAAAATGTAAATAGAGCAACGCCTCATGCCTTGGCTTTTGGGACCTAAACGCAGCAGATGCTTTGTGCTTTTTCAAATCAAGAGCATGCTAATCGACAAGTTCTCAAATTTGTTTCGTTTTTTTGCTCCTAGGAAGAATCAAGTTACGCATTATACGGGTTCTGATATTGAAAGGGAATTAAAACTTTGCTTTTCTAGTTAAACTTAAAAGCAACTACATTTGTCACCTAATAGTAACAATCAACGTGTTGTAAGTATAAGTTTCTTTTACAACTTGCTTCGGTAGTAAAAAACTTACCTTGTTATATTTGGAACCACATTGCAGGTGCTGAAGACCTTTGCGGTTTTCTCAACTCTAAGAATATCAGGTGAGATTTTTCTTTAATGAATTCTTTACAAAATATAAAAGCAACAGTTATTTCCTGCTCAGTTAAACTTAAGAATGGTGTGATTCTTGTAAAAAGTTGACCTACATGGGTCAAATTGGCAACATATAAACATATTTTTTAAGGAATGGTCATTCATGTCAAAAGGGTTAAAAATCCTAACTAATTTTTTTTCTAATGCATAAAACCTCCTACACTAGTTTATATATAAATATAAAAAAACTGTTGTTGAACTGATTAAGGAAATTAGACAAAAAGCGTACGGATGGACAGAATCCAAGTATCCGGCCATTGCAAAGTTTTCTGTTTTGACCTGAACCCTACACACTAACTATTCTATTTGTTTATGCCTTCATTGCCCGTTCAGCTTTACTTTTGCACACAAATATAGTTTTATGCACTGCTGAAATCGACTGAATACAGCCATTGCTCTTCTGACTGAACTACTGTTTGTACATTTTTATAGGCATGGAAGCAGAAAAGAATTCTTGATCTGATACATTTACATGTATTATTCTTTTTACAGGAGAGGACTAATCACTCGTAATGTCAAAGCAGCTGTTGATTTGTTTCATGAAAAATTTGGGGTATAGTTTTCCTGCTTTATTTGTCTTTGCCACCACAATATTACCATATCTCCTTTTACATCATTTAGTTCTTAATTTATAACATTATTTCATGATACATATTGTTACAGATGTCATTTTCTCCAGCATTGAGCAGGAATTTCGTCCATATAAACCTGACCCTGCTCCCCTGCTTCATATATGTTCAACTTGGGGAGTAACCTAGTGAAGTGGTAATGGTTGGGGATAGCTTGAAGGATGACGTGAGTACTTCTAAATACTTATTTTTTTTTCTTTTTAATTTAAAGAATTGTTGATTTTAAGGGTTATTAATAAAGGATATCACTAAAAAAGAAAATGGGTCAAATAGGTTGAACGGGTTTAAAAATCCTAAACGCATTACAAGTTTCTAAATCGCTTTATTTTAAAGTTTCGGGTTGTTTTTGTTATGAAATACTTTATAATCATATTTAGCACAACCCATAAGTTTTGAAAATATGTAAATAAATAAAATGAAGTGTTTGAGGGTCAGCGGTCAGCCAAATCCAATCCGGTCCATTTTGACGACCCGAACACATGGTGACCTGTTACCACCTTCCATATTTCACCTCTATTGAAGATGTATAGAATTTTGATTTGAGTGATTGATTTTTTAACCAAGCGCGCTCATTTGCACGTGTGCAAATCAACTGTTATTTTCTTTACCAAATGATCATTTTTGTTTGCGAGTGATGATTTTTTTTGCCACTTTTGTAAGAATAATGGCCTTTTTATCACCAAATAGCCAAACATGATTGTTGAGAAGTCAGTCCACTCAACCTGGAATAGCTTTCAAAGCTGGTAAAATGAAAAAGGAGTGTAAAAAGTAATCGTTTCCATTGTATGTTTTCAGGACCGTTGAGTCATTACCTTTTTATGATTCTAAACTTGTTATTTCAGGTGGCTGTGGGAAGAGGGCTGGAGCAGTTACCTGTTTGCTTGATGAAACAGGGAGGTATGATTCCCCTAAATATGCCAGTGTTGAAACATAAACCCGATTACAAGGTATCCTCCCTCGCTCAATTTTTTCATTCGCTGCTGGAGTCAACCTTTGACTTAACACCCTGACTTTATGGAGATCAAGACTTTTTAAGTGGAGTTCCATACAAGATTTGATTTTAGGATCCGAAACGAACACAAACCAGATCTCAGTTCTTCAACCTTTTGTGGGTTAAACCAGTTGGTCAAAGAACTAGATCAGCATTGTAGATTTTGGTGGTGTTTCCAG
Organism: Ambrosia x helenae; assembly: GCA_030844895.1. Classification (NCBI taxonomy): domain Eukaryota; kingdom Viridiplantae; phylum Streptophyta; class Magnoliopsida; order Asterales; family Asteraceae; genus Ambrosia; species Ambrosia x helenae. The sequence goes on along the minus strand of JAUTDX010005522.1, from coordinate 14,525 downwards.
TCATATCAATTGATTTAAGTATTATAGATTTGTAAAATGATCTCTCTGTTGAACAAAGTCAACATTAAAAGTTGACCCGAGTGTGCATTTTACTTTCCTTATTCTATCAGAACTGTCTACCCGACCAATGGTCTGGTTGCAATCATGTCTGACTCGACTAACAAATGGTCTCGTTTCAGTTGCAATCGATCAGACATATGGTTAGTTTCGGCTCAGATTAGGTTTTCTAGACCTTAACTTAATGCATTAAGTTACTTTATCACCATAACTTATTTATTTATCTATTTTGTAGTCCAAATGATTTTCATTTTTCACAAATGTAGAATTAATGCGGTATTGAGTTAGCTATACCCGTTAAATGTAAAATAAATTAACAGAACACTATGAAATATTTATTAGATACATTTGGTGGCTTCTTTTATACAACTAGCAGCTGCATGTTCTAATATAACATTTCTAATCACATATAACTTTGACCTAATTTTAACATGAGTTTTTGCTACCATGATCTTACAAAATACACCCTTTGTTTCATAAACACTTCAAACAGACGTTTTAAAACCGATTACCAAAAAGAACATAAAATGTTCTCATTCTTAGACGATGGGGTATGGCTCAGGGAAAAGCTTCGTGGAGGTGACGTGGCTTGTTTTCCCGAAGATGTACCACCCACCCCCCCTGTTTGATTTCGGTAAGAATGGGGATAATCCCCCGATGGCACCGATCAGTGTTTAATATAATATTAATTTATTTATATATATTGTCTTTTTCTGTTTAAAAAATTATTACAAAAAGGAAAGGGGAAGAAGGGGGAACCAATTTCCCTGGTATGCGGGAGCGGAAGAGGAAAATGACATGGCGCTGATGTGGACAAGGGGGAGGAAAGCGGGAAGGGTTCCACCCCATAGCCTTATAAACGAATAGCAAGTACGCTAACATCTGCATCTCGGAGGATTTGAACCATCTATCAGTAAAAGAGGGAAAACAAGTTACCACTACGCTTCTCGTGTGGGGACTAAATACCTAACAAGTTGACACGAAGACAGAAATATAGAAACTTAGAAAGTGTCAACGGTCTGTTCATTAGGAGTTAGGACCCATTTAGATCCCTCTACAACAAAGCCAAAACAATAAAAAATAATAAATAATATACAGGTGTTATCTTTCTTCCCTCTCTCGAGGGTTCTCTTTCTTGTAGCCTCTGTATGTTATTTTTCTCCACCATAACCTTTATTATTTAATCTATATTATATTATATTATATATTCTAGAGCCATCTATCTATCTTCTTGTTTCTTCCTCAAATTATTATTCCTTAAACCCCATATCATATTCTTAACTGGGTGTTCTTTAAAGATTCAAAAAAACACCCATCCATGGCTTCCACATCACTTTTCAATGGAAACCCATCATTTACATTCAACCCATTGTTCAAAAAACCTGCAAAGATTCAAACTTTATTCAAACCCAATACACCCATTCATCTTACTTCTGTTCATAAACCAACCCTTTAAAAAATCTTGAAAAAACCATATTGTAGGAACCCAAGAACAGATATGGTTGACCCAGTTGTTTTTTACCTGAACAAGATCAAGAAAAAAGAAAGTGAAAGAAAAGATAAAGATAAAGATAAAGATGGAAGCTTTAGTGGGATTCAAGATTTGTTGAATCTTTGTGGGTTTGGGTATTGGGTTCAAGGGTTTAGATGTTTTCCATGGTTGGCATTGAATTTTCATATGGCTAATAATTTGAAGATTAATCCTTCAATATTACAGTTGGTGCAGAACTCTGCTAATCTTCCTATGGTGGGCAAAACCACTTTATGGAATATTGTCAGATGCTTTGTTCATTGGTGGTGATCATAGGTTGCCTTTATATTTCCATTGGAGGTTAGCTTGCTCTCATCTGTTCATCACATTTATAATATTGTATGTGTGTGTGTGTGTGTGTAAGAGTCATTACTCATTAGGTAGTTAATATTGCTAATTTTCACCTAACTGCATCTGGGTAGGTTGATGATTTTAGATTGATGCATCAAACTTTATAAGTTATTGGGCAATAATTGAAGTTTCTTTGAATATTCTTTATAATAAAGTTATTCCAAACTTACATATGTTGTGAAAAAGAGTAGAATTTAATCTGATAAAGTGACAAATGATGGAGCCTTTTGAAGTTTAGCATATTTAACATAATTCTTGTGTATTCTTGAATTATATCTACAATTCAGCAATGTATTCTAAGGCATCTTGTTGGCAAGTTTGAGTTAGAGGTGGGAAAATAGTGGTTTGTGAGGATTAGGTAACGGGTCAAAATATGTAATCTGAAAGTGCATGTCGAAACAGGCTGGGCGGGCCAACCCGTAACATTTAAAAAAATCACTTTTTGTTCTAATTTAACCGGTTTTTAATAAAGTGATTTTAGAGGTTTTTATGCATTTGAATACTCTATGGATGACTTTCAGCCTGTTTGACTTGATGCTTTTAGTTAAATCCTTCATTTTAACTCATTAGACACCCTAAAGCTAAAGCGTAATCCAAATTGACCCGTTTTATTGGTAAATGAGTTAAAATTGCTAGCTTTAAATCTTTAATATTGCTAAAACATTTTTATGGTGGGAAATGAATGACCTAACACTGCTTATGGATTAAAGCGATTGATATCAATATTTTCAGTTGTGCTGCAGATATTATCATGGGGTTCAATGGCATTGATCCCGATTGCCAGTGAAGCGCTACCGATTCTCATGACATGTGTTCTTCTCAGTAATCTTGGCGCAGCAATTACAGAAGTTGCAAAAGATGCCTTAGTTGCAGAATATGGTCAAAAAAACAAAATAAATGGTCTCCAGTCTTATGCCTTCATGGCTTTAGCTGCTGGCGGAGTTCTAGCCAATTGTCTAGGCGGTTTTCTTCTGTTGAAAACACAAAAACCGAAATCCATGTTTTTGATCTTTGCATCATTACTTTCGTTCCAACTCGTGTTATCTTTAAAAACAAAAGAAGAATCATTTTGTTTGCCTCGGTCTTTCCCATCATCATGAATCAATCTCATCAAGTATCAAGAAACAGTTTTCCGACCTCATTTTGGCGATCAAGGATGATCGCGTTTTAAAGTCACTTTCATGGGTTGTAGCTTCCTTTTCCATGGTACCGGTCTTATCTGGTTCTTTATTTTGTTACCAAATACAAATCTTGAATCTTGATCCTTTTATAATCGGGATGTCAAAAGTCGTCGGCCAAGTACTTCTATTAGCTGTAACTATCCTCTATAACCGCTACTTTAAAACCATCTCGTTCAGGAAGCTAATCGGGAGCGTTCAATTACTATACGCGTGTTCCCTACTTCTTGATCTTGTTCTTGTGAAGCAAATAAATCTTAAACTGGGAATCCCAAACAATATCTTCGTTGTTTGTATTTCGGGTATTGCAGAAATGATCAATCAGTTCAAGATTCTACCTTTTCAAGTGCTTTTTGCAAGTTTAGCCCCTGCAGGCTGTGAAGGATCGTTAATGTCATTCTTAGCATCGGCCCTTTGTCTGTCCTCGATTTGTAGCGGGTTTTTGGGTGTTGGAATGGCGTCGTTGTCTTGGAATAACATCCGCTGATTACTCAAATCTTCCTGTAGGAATTGTTGTACAGTTTTTAGCAGCTTTGGTGCCGGTTTTTTGGATTCATAATGTACCTACCTCACTACCTTCAGATGAAAAGGAGAAGAAGACAGGTTTGAGTAAAAAGAGGCGAAAGACCCGAAGGGTTGGAAGAGTTGTGTTCAATATGGTTTTTGTTTATAGAAGAGAACGAGAATCCGAGGCGCAGAGGTAAAGATTTACAGATCAAGAAGTTCTTTAAGATCATTTAATTTAAGCTAAGGTAGGTTAAATTCTTTGACTTGTGTACAGTTAGCATACATGTTAAGAATGTCAATTTTTTCCTCTCATGAGTTCCAAAAGATGACATAAGCTAAGCCAATGACATGATACCGTCGTTACCTGGACATAGACGATCAATACTTGACACGCGTAACTCAGGGTTGTGTCTAAAATCATAATTTTAGTGTTACCACATATGATGTGCACATTCAAGCATAACTTACTGGTCCATTCCATTCCTTCTTCCATTCCATCATACCAAACGCTACCTTAGAATGTGTTTATGTTGGGATGGACCATCATGGTATTTATTGTCCAGTCAATTTAATTCTTATTTAAAAAAAAACTTTATTTATTCTATAAGATGACATAAGCTATGCCAACGACATGACACCGTCGTTGCATGGACATTGACGAGCAAGTACTTCACATTGCCGACATGCTTAACTCAGGGTTGCGTCTAGAATCTTGATTTAAGTGTGTTACCACATATGATGTGCACATATTTATTGTGCTGTCAATTTAGTTGTTATTCAAAAACTTTATTAATTCTATAGTATGACATAAGCTAAGCCGACGTGGTTGCATGGACATTGACGAACAAGTACTTCACACGCGTAACTCAGGGTTGCGTCTAGAATCTTGATTTAAGCGTCACCACATATGATGTACACATGCAAGCATAGACTTTTGATGTGCACATGAAAGTATAGAATTTTGATTGTGACACAACTTATGTCACTCCAAAAATGTTATAATCTTGGTATGGACCATAGTATTTGTTGTCCTGTCAATTTATATTTCTTATTCAATTGCTTTATTTTTCTCTTAATTTATAGGGCCTCTAACTTGACATCTGTTCTTTCATATACCATTTTTTACATCTCCCTGATCTTTTTGACAATGGAGCAAAAACCACCATTAATATGAATAATAATAAATACTAAACCGTTAACTTTGCATACAGTTAGTGCTCTTGACCCCACATGAGTTGTAATGATCTTTGCATACATTTTAACTTCAACAAAATAATGTAACTTTCCTAGTTTTTACGGTTTCAATGCTTCAAATCATGTTAAAGTGGTAAAATAATTAGATGTTACAAAACTAAAATGTTTGTATATTTCTATGTGACTATATCATTCAACACGATTCATAACATGAATACAATATGATTCATTATTATTATATAAATATAGAGCGAAACATAAGAAACTCAAGAACTTCATTTTTATGTAACACAAACTTAATAGTTATTATTTTACATGGAGTAGACAACTTGTAAAAAATGAAACGCTTTGCTGGTGTTGCTTACCACGTATGCATTGACATGTTAAATCACATCATAAAAAGCTATCTTTCACAAATCTTGTAAACTTTTGATGATATTAGGAACAATCAACAAGAATGAAAAATATTATTAATAAACCCAAACCACAATGTTTACCCAAAGATTATAACCGAAAGATTACAATCAAAAGATTATAACCAACTATAATCACTAAACAGTCTCACTATCAAACTCTAGACAATGATCTACAATGGGAATCAATGATACAAAGAAAAAAAACCCGAATAAAACCCTAGATCATCTACTTAGATTGTGAGAGAGCAATGGGTGATGAACGAGTTGCAAAAGTGTTTTCAGGAATAAAGAGGAAGGCTATAAATAATAGCTCCTCGAAGCTTCTGGGACAAAACATAACTTCAATCCAACGGCCAGGAATAGAAGATATCAACGGCCAAGATCAATTAGAGACACTCCACACGGATTGCCACATAGGCAAGACCTCCTGAACTGGGCCAAGGAAACTGGGCTGCATCAACACCAATCTTGGACTCTAGTATTAGCAGGCTCACGAACTGGACTGCTACAAGTCTTGGGCTGCAACACTTGGACTAAGCCATCCTCAAGCCCACCTGCATAAAACTTATTCAACATATCAAAGAAACTATAAAAATAGAGAATAACCAAAAAATCTGACAATATTACCTGACATTGTTTAAGTAATAAAACTGAAAAAAATATTTAGGTATTATATTTTAACACCCCTTCTCAGTTTCATTACTTTAACACATCAAACATTTTAAGCTGTTCACACAGCTTTTCATGCTGATGGGTTAAAAGACCTTTGGTAAATAAAACTGCCAACAACCATAACAGTTTTAATAATGCCTTTAGAGACAAGATCTCTAAGGAAGAAAAGATCAAGCTCAAAATGCTTGGTTTTATCATAAAACAAAAGGTTAGCAACAATAGACTAAGCTGTTGAGCTATCACAGTTCAAAATTATTGGAAGATTCACATGAACTTCCAGTTCTGATAACAAGTTCTTTATCCACAAAACCTCACAAGCTACTGTACACATTGCTCTATACTCTGCTTCAGAAGAGGATATAGCAATAGTAGTTTGTTTCTTACTTTTCCAAGACACTAAGCAACCACCAATAAAGACACAAAAACCAGTGACAAATTTCCTGATATTGACACATTTTCCCCAATCAGAATCTGAGAAAGCAAGTAACTCAAACTCTTTATGTTTGGAAAATATAATGCCTTTGCCAGGAGCTGATTTTAAATATCTAAGAAGTCTAAAAGCTATTTTAAGATGTCCTCCACATGGTTTGTGCATGAATGGACTGAGATAGTGAACAGCATAGGATATATCAGGTCTTGTATGAGACAAATATATCAACTTGCCAACCAACTGCTGATACCAACAATATTGGTTAATAATTGATTGTGGCTTTCAACTATGTTAGTCAAAACATGCTTTTGCTCTATAGGATTAGAGACTGGTTTTGACCCTAACATACCATATTCAGCCAACAACTTAGTACAGTATTTTCTCTGAGTTAAGCAAATACCTTGGCTGTTTTTAGCTACTTCAATTCCTAAAAAATACTTTAGCTCACCTAAATCTTTGATCATGAATTTTGTTTTAAAACATTCCTTAACAGATTCTATGTCCTTTTTAGAGTTACCGGTTATAATTATGTCATCCACATAGACTAATAACACAATGAACACACTAGAATCAATTCTAAAAAACATAGAATAGTCACATTTACTCTGTTCAAATCCAATTCAGACAGCACACTCACTAGTTTTTCATTCCACATTCTAGGAGCTTGCTTAAGCCCATAAAGAGACTTGTTCAATTTACAAACTTTATTCTTAGAATTACAAGACACACCATCAGGAAGGGACGTATAAACATCTTCATGAAGATCACCATACAAAAAAGCATTATTCACATCAAGCTGAAAAATATCCCAATCATTTTGGACAGCTAAACTAATAATGCATCTAATAGTGACCATTTTTACAACAGGAGAAAAAGTCTCTCATAGTCAATACCTTCTTTCTGACTAAACCCTTTGGCAACTAACCTTGCCTTGTACCTATCAATCTCACCATTAGATTTATATATCACTTTGTAAATCCATTTACAGCCTATCTTATGTCTATCCTTTGGAAGATCTACAATTTCCCAAGTATTGTTCCTATATAAGGCTTCCAACTCATCATTCATAACACTTATCTATTTTTATCCTTTATGGCCTCAGCATAGGTTTTGGGTTCTATATTCTTATCCAATGATACTGAAAAACATTTATTTTTATTAGATAAGTTGGAGTAATTAAGAACCTTTTCAATTCCATATTTAACTTTCCCTTCAACCACAAAATCACTAAGTTTTTTTGGAAAACTTGTAGTCCTAGAAGACCTCCTAACACTATCATGAACTATGTCACCCTTAGGAAAGTTATTTGTTTCACTTCTGGTATTCACAGATGTCTCTGCCCCCTCCATGTTCATTCAAACTATTTCTTGGCTGCTCTTAAGAAGCCTTGCCATCAGAATTAGTTTGATGATCTTGTTGCTGAGACTCATGTGTTCCCAGATCTTCATTACCATTTCCCTTTCCCTCATCATTGGGATCATTCATGTTCAAGATGTGTTGGGTTTCTGTGTTTTCAAAAAGATCAAAGAAATTTAAGTTGTTTACAGATTTATCACAGTTTGCATCAAAAGTTTCAAAAATACTTTTTTTCTTTAAAAGGAAAACAATTTTAATAAAACTTAACATCCCTAGAAAACAAAATTGTTTTACTATAAAGACTAAAAGCTTTATAACCCTTTTTTTTTTTCTTGAGAGTAACCAAGAAACACACATTTTTTTAGCTCTAATCTCAAGTTTGTTAGACTCATTAAGAACAGTACAGAAGCACAGACACCCAAACACTCTCAATGATTCAGAAAGGGATCAAAACCATAAACTAAGGCATAAGGAGTTTTTCCATGAAGCACAGATGAGGGAGTCCTATTGATCAAATAACAAGCAGTAAGCAAACAATCAGTCCAGAACCTTATAGGAACATTACTTTGAAATAACAAAGCTCTAGCAACATTGAGCAAGTGCCTATGTTTCCTTTCCACCACACCATTCTGCTATGGTGTATAGGCAAAAGTAGTTTGATGCACAATATTCTTAGATTTACAAAACATACTCATTTGACTATTGACAAATTCAAGACCATTATCACTCCTAAGGGTTTTTAACATGCATACCAAATTGATTTAACAAAAGATTAACAAAGTCTTTCACATTTTCAAAAACTTCTGATTTATGTTTTATAAGACAAACCCACACAGCCCTAGAGAAGTCATCAACTATGGTTAAAAAATACTTATTTCCTTCTCTATCAGCAACCCTGTATGGACCCATACATCAATGTGGATTAACTGACCTAGTTGGGTTGTCTTATGTTTACTAAGTGGAAAAGGCTCTCTCTGTTGTTTGGCTCTATGACAAACATCACAGGGTGCATGTTCTTGATTATTTTTAGAAAAAAATTCAGGTTTTAAGATTTTCTAAACTTATTTAAATCAGTAAAACTGCTAAAACACACCTTAGTAGATGAACAAGCATTGCTATACATAATAATCCATCACATTATTCCCCAATCACCAGGATTTTCTTGGTGGAAAAATCCTGTAAATAACATCTATGTTCATCAAAGCCAACAAATAACTTGTTATCTCTAGCAAGTTTGTGAACAGATAGAAGATTAATGGAATATTCCGGAACTACAAGCACATCTTGTAAAATCACATTTTCAGCAAGCTTTAATTTGCCTATCTTAGTTACTTTAGCAAAAGTGCCATTTGGATGTTTGACTTTAATATTCAAATCAGACACATCAACATAATCAAAAATATTTTTATCACAATTAACCATATCTCATTGGCACCAGAATCCACTATCCATCCTATCCCTATCAAGTCACCATTAGCACTAGAGAAACAATATACAAAAGTACTAACTCTAGAGGCACAAAAAACCTACCAGAAACATTGCAGGACTTAGGAACATTAACAAATTTTTCTTGCAAAGACTCAAACAGTTTAGAAACTTGATCACTAGTCAAACTGTTAGAAGAATTAGAAGAAGAATCAACAGTACAATTGTTACTAGCAACTGCTCTCTTTCCTTGACTGCCTCTTGGTTTAAGCCAAGTTGGATATCCAATCAACTCAAAACATTTGTCAATAGCATGACCATTTTTATTACAGTGAGAACATTTCAAAGCCTGATTAGTGTTTCTATTAAACCTCTTATTATTGTTAGAGTTGGAACTACCAGTTTCATTTGATTGATTAAGCTTTGCAACAAAACTGACAGTTTGACCCTTAGAAGTCTTGCTTGAGTTTCTATGAGATTCCTCTCTAGAAACCACATCAAATGCTTCCTTAATAGATGGAAGTTTAGGAGAAATAAGGAAGTCAGTTTGAACATTTTGATAAACATTGTCCAATCCCATTAAAAACTGCATTAACTTTATCATATGATTATAGTCATTAAAGTCTTTAAAGGCTTGACAAGTACATGGGGGCAATTGTAGAATCTGATCTAAGTGGTTCCACATGGTATTCAGTTTGTGATAATATTCAGAAACTGACATACCACTCTGACTAAATGAGTTGATTTTCTAATATAAATCAAAATATAAAAGATCCATCAACCTTATTATAAGTATCCTTAAGGTCTTTCCAAACTTCAGAAGCTAGTTTGGAATAAACACTACTAGAAAAAACTCTTTCTTGACGCGCATTGCGCGTCATAAAAAGGTGTTTATGACACACAAAAAAATGTCAAGGAAGAACATGTCGTTAAATTTTTATGACATGCAGGCGCGTGTCATCTTTTAATGACACGTGTTAATGACACTCTTTTATGACATGCTTTTTTGACACGCATTTATGACACGCTTTCATGACACTCTTTAATGACATTCATTCTTGACACTCATTTATGACATTTTCCTTTGACATGCATTTATGACACACCTTTATGACACTCATTTTGCGTGTCATGGTTGTTTTACCTAAAATTTTTTTTCTGCAAAATAACTAATATCCCTGGATATAATTTATATTTATAATTACAAAATTAATAAATTTAATAATAAAACTGCATATTATATACTACCAAAAAACCATTACAATCATTTATCGAATCCTACCACAAGTATTAAGGGTTACAAAAACATTGTATCAATACATTACATTAGTCGATCTTGAAAATGAAGGTCGAGGCATAACTTGACCATTCTTCATGAATAAGATCAATATCCGCATCCATGTAAACATCCACTCCTCCCCCAACCTGAGACACAAATTAATAAGATGAAAGGTTAAGGTTCGTGATGGTTTTAGTTTCAAGAAAACAAGAGTGACTAGAATTTGACTCGATCAACTTACATTGTCCAATATACCAAGTCCGTCCGTAACGATCTCCTTCATGAATTTCATTACATAATAACCACATTCTATGATCCCTGGCTGACACGGACACTGCACATTAAAAGAATTATATCACAATAGGAAAATAGAAACATGCACTTTTATATTGGAAGTCAAACATAAAACATACACTTTTAAAATCCTTACAAAAACTAACAAAATCTGATATGTGGGGGACACAAGAGACCATATTATTAAACATAAACATACACTTCACATCCATCAGCCTGTTTAATGTAGTTATTATCAGTCAAATCCATAATTACTCATCGATTTAAGCAAAACATGAAATCACTAATTCAATCATCATTTCAATTAAACATAACTAACAAACATAAACCCAAAATCTCGCCTCTTCGATTCAAGCAAAAACATGAAATCGATAATTAAAATTCCAAACCCTAACTTATCATCTTCCATTCTATTACAAATATACAAACAAACAATCTACACTTAAGCAAATCAAAGCATAAATCATCCAAACCCTAAATCTAATATTTCCTACTTAATTAGAAAACATAAAAAAACAAAAAAAAAAATCTATCAAATATAAACTGGAAACTATATAATCTGAACACAAAAACACCCAAATCATGAAATAAACATTCAATTATTGCGTTTGAGTTACCTTGTGCTTTTCAGATTCTTCAAGAGGAATGTAATACTTGGCGAGTCGAGTCTTTCCTTGCCTGTTCCTTGCCTGTTCCTTGCCTCGTATTAGATCTGATTGTTTACGACAACAAATAATTAGAAATACTTAAAAATAATTAAAAAGACCAAATCAGACGATTATACATACAACATTGTTAAAAAAGGACCACTATGACCAATACTTAGTCTTATTCCATAACCCTAACTTTGACATTGTCAGACGATTGTCAGATTATACATGTCAGATTGTCAGATTATACAGGCAAGTCTTCACTATGACCAAATCAGACGATTATTCAACAAATAATTAGAAACAATAATCTAATTTGCATAACCCTAACTTTGACAAATATTGACCAACAACTACATAAACAATCATCTAATTTTGCATAACCCTAACATATTATTATCACATAAATAACAAATAACAACATAGTATTTCTAAGGGAAAATCAGACGATTATAGTCTGACAATGTAGAAGTGATAGCAGGTTCAGTCGATTATAGCATGTTTGATTATGAGGTTTAGACCAAAAACTTAGACCAAAAACTTTACCTCTAGGGTTATAGTCTGCGACGCTATAGTGTTACAGGTTTGATCGACGCGAACAATGTAGAAGTGATAGTCTTCAGTCGAAGTTATAGCAGGTACGTCTTCAGTCGATTATCAGGTCTGAATCGTCTTAGGGTTTTTTTAAAAGGATTGATTAGGGGGAGAGAGAATTTGATTATCAAGGTTTTGTTTTTGGGAATAATAATAGATGAAGAGAGGGCGCAGGATATTAAGTGTGGGAGGGAAATGAAAAGTGTGAAATCTTGACACTAAACATGACACGCAATTGTTATATTGTCATATGTTTTTTAAACTCTTGACATTAGATTGTTGACACACAAAAAAGAGTGTCATTGTTTGACCATTTTTTTTAAAAGACGACAATTTTTTTAATGACACGCGCTTTAGCGTGTCATGAGTTATCGCGTGTCATTAAATGTGTGTCAAAAATAGGTCATTTTTCTAGTAGTGAAACTTGACCCATGTACAAATCATCAGAAATAGAATTTAAAATCCAAGTCAACACAATAGAGTTACACCTATCCTATTGCTAGCAAGAAGAGGACCATCAACATGTTTCACACAATCACCATTTATGAATCCTAATTTGTTTTTAACTTGAAGACCTAGAATCATAGCATTGGCCCAAACATTATAGCTTTCAGTTCCTTTTAATTTCATATTCACAATGGTTAAATTAACAGAATCACTTGGATAAGATACAGAGGATCTCCGGCATCAATTTTTATTAACAAGAGATACAATAGATCCAGAAGAGGCTGCTGCAGCAGCAGCATCAACATCACCCATGATCAAATAAAAACCACAAGATATGACACAGGAACAACAAATAAACAGGCACAAGGATAGATCACTAAAGACAACAGATAATCAGCCACATAAGACAATCACAAGAACTCCACAAAAACAAACAACCAAGATCTCAATACAAAAAACTCAGACATAAGGCGAAGCCACACCGGTGTCCAAGTCGTTGTTTCGCCACTTAAAGGTGCCAACGCAAGTCCTGATGTGGGAGCCCCTAGACCTAGACCAACCTTAAAGCTAAACAGGGATACAAACCTTGTACAATGACTCCTTAGGGACAACTCTATGAACAAAAATAAGAAATCAGAAAGATCTCAGCGAGAAAAACCCAAGTTAGGGTTCTCCAAACAAACTCGTAGCGTATAACCTTCACTTAGGATTATATCACCAGAGAACAAGATGAAAAAGCCTTTCAACTAATCAAGAACACAGGGGCCTTTGAGTAACAGAAACCCTAGATCTGAAAGATAAGATCCAAGAACCCAAGAACCTCGAAATCAATCACAGAAGACTTCTCGAACAAGAACAACAGTGGAATCAAGACCAGAGCTCAAACCTAGAGCTCTGATACTATGTAAACTTTTGATGATATCAAGAAGAATAAAAAGAATAAAAAATATTATTAATAAACCCAAACCACAATGTTTACCCCAAAATTATAACCGAAAGATTACAATCAAAAGATTACAAACAAGTGTAATCACTAAACAGTCTCACAAACTCTAGACAATGATCTACAATGGGAATCAATGATACAAGATGGTATCACTGATACAAAGAATAAAACCCTAGATCATCTACTGAGATTGTGAGAGAGCAATGAGTGAATGACGAGTTGCAAAAGTGTTTTCAGGAAGAAAGAGGAAGGCTATAAATAATAGCTCCTCGAAGCTTCTGGGAGAAAACACAACTTCAATCCAATGGCCATGAATAGAAGATATCAACGGCCAATATCAATGAGAGACACTCCACGCGGATTGCCACATAGGCAAGACCTCCTGAACTGGGCCAAGGAAACTGGGCTGCATCAACACCAATCTTGGACTCTAGTATTAGCAGGCTCACGAACTGGACTGCTACAAGTCTTGGGCTGCAACACTTGGACTAAGCCATCCTCAAGCCCACCTGCATAAAGCTTATGCAAAATATCAAAGCAACTATAAAAATAGAGAATAACCAAAAAATCTGACAATATTACCTGACATTGTTTAAGTAATAAAACTGAAAAAATATTTAGGTATTATATTTTTAACGAATCTAAACCCTCTTGGCCTCAAAACATCCCTAACGCTGACCACATTCATGCCTGCTCGACCAAAGCAACAACCCAATGTCATCGTGTCTGTCAAGTTTGACCATGATTGATTGGATTGTCATCATGAGATCGAGAAAGGACCAATCATGATTACAACTTTATCACAATCATGCAGGACTTTCTAGTTCATATTTTTCATATAGCTTCGGATAGGCTTTAGAAACTACTAAATTTGAGAATTGAGATAGCATTTGAGTCCAAATTTCTTAACCGATCATGGTTCTTACTTGTAAGTTCTTTAAGCTATGCGTGAGTGGTGATTGATTTACCATTAACGCTCTGTTCAGAGTTTCATTTAAGGAGGGAAGAGAAAAGAATCCCTCCTTATCTTCATCCTCTTTCCTTTCTCTCGTGTTCCTTCCAAAATTGGAAAGACATGATTATGCCTAAAAACCTCACTATTTTCCCTCCTCTTCACTTCCTTTCTCTCTATACAAAAACTCTGGAACACACTTTTTTCTTAGTTCCTTCTAATTTCTTTATCTTCCTCTGCTAAATG
>JAUTDX010005521.1:0-22230 GCA_030844895.1 Ambrosia x helenae | reverse complement strand
ATTAGGATGGTTACTAGATTGTTTTTCATTAGTTATCGATTGTTCAAGTTTGTTGCTTGGGATGTCAATCCTCTTGTTGTGCCGGTGAGTGTAATATTTGTTAGAAGTAGAGAATTAGAGATGATTTTATGCGTAAGTAGAAGAAGATTTACATGGAATCATGGTTGGTTTTTTTTGCTTGTAGATTATCTGGAGACCAATTTAAAGTGGGATGGTTAAAGTTGTTGTATCGTCTTGATTAGGTTACACTGCGTTTTGTTTCGTAAAATGTTTTTCTTTTGTTCTGTTTGAATCGAGTGCAAAGATGATACCTTTGACGATGGGAATTTAGGAGTTCCGTTAGTTCTTTAGGGTTTAGCCATCATGTGCGTATCTGGAGTTATAGAAACACATAGTTGTCAAGTTGCATTTATATACATTGGGTAGATCATTGTCTGCATAAATGTTAGAGTGTATATCTGGATACTCATATATTACTATCTTTGTGGACGTGAAATTAACTGGAGTTGATTTGTCGGATAGGGTTTTAGGAAAGTATTGATACAGAATCTTAGAATGCGGGTTTTCTGGAATCTTGACGTTTTAAGATGGCTTTATGGTAAATTTATAATGTATATGGTCTACAGCTTTATTTAAAAAAGCGCGAGATGCTCCAAAGTCTGTAGCTTTTAGGTCCCAAAAGCCGAGACACAAGGCGCGCACATTGTGTACGTTAGGTGTTGCTCTATGTACAACCAAGTAAGCTTTATATACAAACCAGAAGCTGCATCCATGTCATCTGTTTTACATAACAACCTTTTTATCATGTAAATCTTTCTTTATTTTTTTTTAATTTCTTTTGGCTGTTTTAGGATTACTCATTGTCTTTAAGAATTGGAAGTTTCGGTTGTAGCTAATTGATTGCCTTCAAGTGGTAGAATTAGTTTATTGGATACAAAGTTTGTTTTTGTTTAGATTGATTGTTTGAGACTACAAAGGTTGCTAGATTGTTTGCAAAACAGATGGAGTTTATTAAATTTGTTGCTTGCGGATATCGATCCTCTTGTTGTGCTAGTGTGTGTTATATATTGATAGAATTAGACATGATTTTATATGCAAATAGAAGATGATCTGCGTGGAAATCATGGGAAGTTTTTTCGTTTACAGATTATTGGGAGTAGACGGCTCAAGTGGGTGAATAAAGTTGTTATGTCGTCTTGATTAGGTTACCCTGTGTTTTTCTTTTCATAAAATGTTGTTTCTTTTTTTTTTCTGTTTGAATCGAGTGCAGAGATGATACCTTTGAAGATGAGAATTTAGGAGTTCCGCTAGTTCTTTAGGTTTAGCCATCATGTGTGTATCTGGACTCTGGAGTTCTAGAAAGAGTCAAGACGCAGTTATATACGTTGGGTAGATCATTGTCTGCATGAATTTAAAGTGTATATCTGGACGCTCATGTATTACTATCTTTGTGGATATAAAATTAACTGGAGTTGATTTATCGGATAGTTATTTAGGAAAGTATTGATACAGAATCTGAGAAAGAGGGTTTTCTGGAATCTCGATGTTTTAAGATGGCTTTATGGTAAAATTATAATCTTTACGTCTACAGCTTTGTTTAAAAAAGCGTGAGACACTCCAAAGTCTGTAGCTTTTAGGTCCCAAAAGCCGAGACATGAGCGGTGCACATCATGTACGTTAGGTGTTGCTCTATGTATAACCATGTAAGCTTTGTTTACAAAACCAGAAGCTGCGTCAATCTCATTTGTTTTACATATCAACCTTTATATTAAGTAAAACTTTCTTAATTCTTTTAATCCCTTTTGGTTGGTTTTGCACATCAGCCTCTCCTACAAACCTTGGTTCTGACTAGAAGTACATGAAGTGTTTTTTAGCTCGCCTCACCCTCGACGTACCTCTTAAAACGTTTAATTTATGTGTCAATCTATAAGTCTGAGTAGGTGATATGTTGCTTGCATCATTTACGCAAACAGGCTAAAACTAATTCAGGCAAAGATGGTGAAATAATTATATGTTGTGGTTTTGCAAGTGCAACATTGCTTCTACTTGAGATTAGTAAGGTTACCAGATTTTTGCTAAATAGTTGTAGATTATTCAACTTGTTGCTTGTGGATGTCGATACTCTTGTTGACCGGTAAGTATAATATCTTGTTAGAGGTAGACATGATTTCTACGTGCAAATAGAGACGATTCTTGTGCCAAATTGTGGGAGTTTTTTTTTCTTATAGATTATTTGAGTAGACATTTGTAGTAGATAGATAAAGCTGTTTTATCATCTTGATTTGGTTACACTATGTGTTCTTTTCATAAAATGTAGCGTGTTTCTTTTTTGATGCCGTTTAAATCCAGTGCAGAGATGATACCTTTGATGGTGGGAATTTAGAAGTTACATTAGTTCTTGAGCGTTAGCTATCAGGTGCATATTTGGAGTTCTAGAAAAACATAGCTGTCAAGAGTCAAGACGCAGTTATATACATTGTGTAGATCATTGTCGGCTTGAATGTTAAAGCGTATATGTTGACACTCATATATTACTATCTTTGTGGATTTGAAATCAAGTGGAGTTGATTTAGCGGATAGGTTTTTAGGAAACTATTGATACAAAATCTGAGAAAACGGTTTTCTGCAATTTTGATGTTGTAGGATGGCTTTATGGTAAATTATAATGTATACAATCTACACTTTTTGTTTAAAAAAGCATGAGACGTGCACTCACGTACGTGAGGTGTTGTCAATCTCATTTGTTTTACATATCAACCTTTTTATCAAGTAAAATTTTCTTAATTCCTTTTATCTCTTTTGGTTGTTTTTACACATCAGCCTCCTACAAACCTTGGTTTTGACCTAGAAGTACATGAAGTGTTTTTTTTAGCTTGGCTCGTGTCTCAAGCACACCTCTTTAAGCGGTTCATTTATGTGTCCATACATAAGTCTAAAAAGGTGACGTGTTGCGTCATATTGCCAAATAGGCTAAAATAGGTCAGGTGAAGATGGTGAAATAGTTCTATATTGTGGTTATGCAACATTGCTTCTACTTGTGAGTAGTACTATGGTTATGTGGTACATGGTCTTGTGAAGAGGCACTAGGTCTTCTTGATTTCACTACATGTTATTAGCAGTTGTAAGTAGTCTGCAAAGAGGCAAGAGTAAGTATTGAGTCCAATTCATCATCATCATCATCATCATACTCAGTTAATTTACCAATAGCAAAGCTAAGGTTATGGTCTGAGTAGGGTAGGATGTAGACAACCTTACCTCTACCCTTTAGGAATAGAGAGGTTGCTTTTGGTGAGACCCCCTCGCTCGATAGCAGTTTTGCATTAAGCCTTGGATATAGGCCACATAACACTTAGCAATCTAGGACAAACCCGATTGGTGCATGTACCCCCTTGTCTTTTGGCTATCAACGCCACCACAGGTGCAATTTTACTTTTGCCGCTCGAGGCCCACACATATATCCAGTCCAATTATCTTTTATAATCATTAATCATTTTGGCGTGAGCAGTATATTCCTTTCTTTCCTTCTTTGTTATCTTTCAATTGTTTATAGTTATCAGCCAATACTCTCCCCTATTTTTGTTAGGTGCTGCTGACTTTACAATGATAAATTGATAATTGGAGAGGTGTTTTCAAGTTTCATTTTCACATATTAAACTGCTTTATACTAATGTCCAGAATAAACTGATTAAAGTGCTTCACTTTGAGCATTTTAATATCTTGATTAAGACTGTTTTAATCACAGATCGTGGGTACTATTCCGTGGAGACCGTAACATTGCTAGTAGCTCTAAAAGTTCGTTATAGAGACAGAATTACAATTCTTCGAGGAAATCATGAGAGCAGGCAGATCACTCAAGTGTAAGACCTTTACTTTTTTTTTAAATATGGAAAATTGTAGTACACACACATATACATACATATAAGTGTTTGCAACATAAATCAACCTAAACAAAGGTCAAAATTCTACTACACTTACCTTGAAGACCCTTTGAATATCAACCTTACTCGCTATATGGTCAAACTCATGTATTTGGTCAACCCAGATATGGATTCTATGATGAATGTTTGAGAAAGTATGGAAATGCTAATGTTTGGAAGCATTTTACCGACCTGTTTGATTATTTACCTCTTACAGCACTTATTGAAAGCCAGGTTAGATTATACAAAATTTCATTTTTATATAATCATTCATCTTATGATAAACTGAATGTTTCTTTTTTTCACCTTAGATCTTTTGCTTACATGGAGGACTTTCACCGTCATTGGATACACTCGACAATATCCGAGCATTGGACCGCATACAGGAGGTACTTTATACAACCTTTATCCTGTAGAAACTGGTGAATTGAAATGTACTGATGAAATCCGGTGAACTTGCTGTAGGTCCCACATGAAGGACCAATGTGTGACCTGTTGTGGTCTGATCCAGATGACAGATGCGGGTGGGGAATATCTCCGCGTGGAGCCGGCTACACATTTGGACAAGATATAGCATCTCAATTTAACCATACAAATGGACTCTCTCTCATCTCAAGAGCTCATCAGCTTGTCATGGAGGGTTTTTAACTGGTGCCAGGTCAGATTATGGTTTTGGTCCTCCGTTCTCAAAAATTTACATTCACCGCCTTTACTTAATGATGTTAAAAAAATCTGCTAAGTTTGTGTGAGTTGACCATTTTATCCTTGAATTTAATTTGTGTCAGGACAAGAACGTGGTGACGGTATTTAGTGCTCCAAACTACTGTTATAGGTGCGGAAACATGGCTGCGATACTTGAAATAGGGAAAACATGGACCAAAACTTTCTTCAGTTCGACCCAGCGCCAAGACAGATTGAACCGGATACTACCCGCAAGACGCCAGATTATTTCTTGTAATCAGTCAGTCACATGGATGTGATACTGATGCCTTAATCCGAATCAGGTTGTTTGTTTGTAATCCTTGTAGATGTTTCTCCCCCCTTGAAAAACAAAGAAGAAAAGAGTTTTGTTGTGAACATCATTCTTTTGTTTGGAATTTGGTGTTTAAATTGCTGCTTGATGGCTGGCTGTTGTTATTGACAAACTGAAATGTACCAAGCAGCAATGTTTCTGCACTTTTTTCATTTCTTAAGTTAGAAAGTAGATTTTTGGTGGATCAACATACTTGGGCTTTCATAATAAATTTCTAGTTTTTGAACTAGTTTTTTTTTTTTTTTTTTTTTTTTGTTTATAAAATAGATTCTTTGATCAGCCTAGACACCGGCTGGTCTACGTACAATATGTCAGTCCGGTGTCTATGATCAAAGAATTACTTTTAGTGTTGTATGGATTTGTTTTGTCTGGTGTCTTAGTGTCTATGATCAAAGCATTTCTGTTAGCATTATATAGTATTTAGTACTCGCCTAGTCGCCTTTTTGTTTGTGTTGAGCGACTCATTCATTGCTCGTTTTCAAATAGTGCACAACCAAAAATGTTTAAAAATAAAATTTGATCAGCTACTTCAAGACTAGTAGACTGCATACCACAATCATGACTAAAAACAATTTTTATTCAGCATAAAAATTGGTTGATTTAGATAAAGACAACTTTTATGTTCTCATTCATCGCGCGTTTAAGTCTAGCTTAAATCGTACACCCACCACCTACCAGTCTTCAACACGCTGCTCCAACAACCGTTTGCAACCCCATCGCCACGGTCACCACCACCACCACAAGCATGCATCGCTACCAACCACCGTGAAAACAAATATAGCGGTTAACCCTTTTATATATATTTTTCCTTTCTAAAACAACTCATTTTAAGACGAATACATTCAGGTTGGGACTTGTTTCGACCTGAACCAAACTATATTTATAGAAAAAAAAAAACATCCCTTTTACCTGTGCGCGTTTTATGATTTATCAGAGCCTGTTTTAACCCGTTACTTAATCTGACCCGCGGGCTTACTCAAGACCATAACCGCCCCTTAAGCTTCGTACATCATGGTTACAAGCAATATATATAAACAAATATAAGCAGGAAATTCGTTCAATGTCACAAGAAAAGAATAATATAACATACATCTATCGCCAAAACCGCCATTCATACTTACAAAAACAATGTAACTATCATTCGATATGAAAACCCGAGCTACATCGGTTCAAAGAATCAATCAATGTATCAAATATCAGTATACCTCATTGTATGTCACATAGATCTATCCCATGGCAAAACTCCACTAGAAACATCACCCAAATTCGCCAAAAACAAAATCCCTTAACCCAGTGTCCCACACCTCACAGAACTGCAGCCTCCAGTTAGGCGGTTCAATCGCTTCGGTCCCCAAACCTGGTGCTCGGTCTCTTGACCCTTCGTTCTGGTTATCCCTCCAATCAGCCACGTAAGTAGCCACCCGTCTATAAAACTTCGCACGAAAAACCTCCCACACTTGATACTTGTAATGGTTAATCATCGCAGTAGTTGTGGCAAGTCGGTGAATGTGAACCCTTTCCGTAAATGGAAATGGTGCACCACGTTCATTAGGTTCGTGTCAAGTGCATCCGGTCTGATGATCGACTTATGCCTTTCCGGGTTTTGCATTCTGCAAGTGTATCCAACCATGACTCCTTGTTTGGGGCGGGAAGTTAAACCCGAAGGCCCGAAACTATGACAAGATGTTCTAATCTCCCCAACTGACGACGATGTGGTGAAATTCGAAACCAGGGTTCGCAATGCACCCTGATTCGGGAACCCAGATAACGGATTGTACGGGAAGTAATAAAACTCGTCTACATCCATGAATGAAACCCAGTTACATTCGGCTTGAGCCCGAATAGCACAATGTGAGAACCCGGCTTCTTGAGTCTTGATCCACGGCCAAACGTGTCGGCTAACATTATAACCCTCGAGATCAAGATTTTCGATCACGGATTTGATCTCATCGTCACTATTGTTATCGTAAATAAACCATTTCTCGACGCCAAGCCACGAATGGTACATTACCCCATTCGCGTATCGAATGGGCTTGGTTCCACAACATTGTACAAACACAAAGCTCATATTTTCCCCCTTTCGGTCCAACCCTAAATCCGATATCCTCGCCACAGACGGCACAACAACATTGTTAACCCGCCCATGAACCCGTGGGGTTCGGAAACTAACAGTAGTCCGAACCCACGAGCTTTTCTCGGGACGGGTAACAAAACTCCGCGGCAACACACACCGCACTACTTCTTGAGCCGCGGAAACCGCTCTAGTAGTAAACATATACTCCCTAACCCGAATGACACCGAAACTGATTCGGGTCAGATTCTTTCCCTTGTCTATGACTAATCCCTTTAACAAATACAACCGCGGTGTCTTTATCCAACACCGCCTCATACGCTAAATTCTCCCACGAATTTAGCGTTTTATCGACCGTGGCATCCACGGTCAGATGGTGTCCCCGTACCCCGACCGGGGAAGTAAAGTTCCCCGGGGGAAGGGGACACCGAATAAGCAAACGCTTATTATTATTATTATTATCATTATCATTATCATTATCATTATCATTATCATTATTATTATTATATTCATCCACCGACAAAACATTCATCCCCTTGATGACGTCATTAAAAATATCCGAATCCGAAACCGAACCCGAACCTGAAAAATTACTTTTGTAAACACATTCCAATTGGTTTAAATTTAAATTTAAATTTCCAATTGCAGTGGCGATTAATAGGACATGGTCAGGGAAAGAGACACGGGATTGAATATTAAACCGAGTCAACTCATGGAAGAAGATAAGACGTGAAACGAGTTGAGGTTGTATCTGGGAAGGTGTAAACGCGGTGAAACGACGTCGTATGGTGATGACGGAAAGTGAGAAAAGAAGAAAAGGAAGAAGGATAAGAAGTAGAAAAGAGATCTAAGGGTGGGAAATGACGTAAGGTGGAGAGTTTATTGAGTTTAGTGGGTTTTAATAAGCGTTTACGTTTACGGTGGTGCTCCGGTGAGCCATGACGGATGTTTTGGTGTAGATCTGCCGGAAAGTGTGGCTTTTGGTGGCCGGAGACGGTGGTCGGAGATAGTGGTGGGAGACGGTTGTTGTGGTGTGGGGTTTAAAAGGAATTTTTAAAAGAGGAAAAGTGGTTGAATAAGAATTGGGTGTGACCACACTTTGAAAATAAATACTTTTCATTTTTTTTTATTTTTAATAAAATAATAATAATAATTGAAAGGTGTGACGACGTACGTAGCTTGCTAGCTTGTTATCCGTTTTGACCGTTGTTTTAGTGTAAATTTGTTCTTTACGAGAAAATGAGATTAAGATTAGAAAGGAGTGGCGGCGCAGCTTGTTGCCCGTCTACCTTATATTTTGATGTAACTTGACAAATTTAAGAAATGAAATAATCTTTAATTTAAAAAATAATATATGTATTATTTTAAAAAAATTGATTTAAAAATAATGTATGTAAAAAGGAAAAGTGAAATCAAAGTAAAAAAAAAGGTATGTTGGTGGTGATAATTTGTTAATTTAAAAGGAGATTATTGTTTAGGGTGAACCGGTGAAGGGTGAATTGAGTATAATAAAGTATTTTTAAAGGAATGAATAAAATATATTGAAGGAAAGAAAGAATACTACCTCAATCATGGCCTACCTAAAAAAAGGAGCAAAATAATGGAGGGGATCATGGCCCATTTGCAAACATGCTCCTCTTATTTAGGGTGACTGGTTGTTACTAGGGGCATGGGTAAGAGAAATGTAAATTGTAACATTTGCGCATGCTTTTAAACTTTTTTTTTTTTTTTTTGAATATTTTGTAGGTAGTAAACAAATTAACATGTTGATTTGTTAATATAAACTCATTTATTCAATGGGTTAAGCGTGACAACTCAAATTGTAATTATTTAGAAATGGTCACTACTTACCATTATTAGTCAGTGTTTAAAACGCAAAAGAGTATATGCTTAATACGTTTATACGTGAAAGAATAACAAATAACTAAATTTATAGAGGAAAAACAAATGTTCATTTCTTTAGTTTATTCTTGGGTATTGATCAACAAATATAACGAAACGAATTTATTAACGATTAACCTATGAAGGTAATGTTTTAGGTTTACTTTTCTGAATGTTTGTATAGCGCTTTTAATAATATAGAATATTTTGTTTGAACAAACTTATTTGATTTGACTCTTGATAATCAAGTTAGGAAGAATGTGGTTCTTTTCAACACGATACATATTAATAATTGACATGTGTAAGCATTCCATAATTTGTCAATGATTATGCTTTATTTAAAAAAAGATGCATAATAATACAGAGTATAATATTACATCAATTTATTTTCAAAATTACCACTAACGAGACCGTAAACCGGAAAAAAGGCATAAAGAAGTTAAACCACACACACGTTGAGTCATGTTAACTAGGAAAATTTAGGCCGAAAGTAAAACGAAAAATATTTAAAATATCGGAAAACTAAAGTTGAAAGTGAAAAAGTGATGGAGTTACCTTGTAAAATATGTCAAAGTTTAGGAGTTAAAAGTAAAAAAGTTAAAGATTAAAAGTAAAATAAAAATACAACTCACTAAAGCTAAAAGACAAATCATGATTACTTGAAGAAGTTGTACGTAAAGCTAGGTTGTACGTCAACCTTTTATGTATAACACCTTAAACATAAAACAACTACAAAGCACAACATACAACATTCTTACGCATAAACAACTTGTAATTAATACTATATATAATTTATTAATTGATATATTGTGAATTCAATTATCAATAGGAGGGTGGTAATGCTTCTAACCTTATTGTTTAATCATATTATTAATAACATGAAATAGGATTTATCCTGCCCATCTAAACTATTAAACCCATGTACTGATTAGAGTGATAATCAATGCTCTATAATTTTGAACTAAGAGTAACTATATTATAAAGGTATAGTAATAATAATTATTATCGCTCAAAACACCGTAGAATAATAATAATTACTCTAGTGTTAGCATAGATAATAACTTATTTGTAGTTTTTGGTCCCTCCTATCTAACAACCCAAATATAATTCGTGTTTTATAAGTCCAAAATACAATACATATTCATCAGGGCCGGCTTAATAGTATGTTCAACCCAAGCTAGGGCTTAGGGCCACCATAATAATAGGGCCTCCATTACATAGACAAAAGGCCCAATATCTTTGATGCTTAAGCAACGTTTAGGACCTTTAGGTTAGGGTGTATATTATGATGTTTTCAAGCAGCCACCACATGAAAATGAAACTATTCTGCCTATTTTTTTTTTTCAACAGCATCGACTGGACAGCAAGCCTTATGTTCGGCTGGATCGTTGCTCGACTGTTCTGTCTCAATTGTACTGTTTGTTCTGTTCGATTCACATACAACAACTTCAAAAGGTTAGTAATTCTTGGTTTGTTGTTTTTAATTGATGCATTATTGTTTGTCAATGCATTCTGCTTTAACAAGTTTAGGGATTTGTTGTTTGCTAATTGATTTAGGCCTTTAGGAATTAGGTAACAAAGTGATTATTTGATACTTTTGTTTGTTAATTGATTTAGGAATAAATCATAAACATTATAACAATGTCAAGTTGAAACTGAAAGTATGAATCGGGTCACGCAAAAAAGGGTAAAATAAATAAATAAAACGAGATGTTGAGCCGTGTTTGTATAATACAATTTTTTTTTTCAAAAGGCCCCAACGTTATAGTTCGCTTTAGGCCTCCGAAAACGTTGAGCCGGCCCTGATATTCATCAAATTCTAGCAAGCCGCACTCATTAGTTCATCTAGATTCGACAAATGCAATTATACAATACGACTACAAAAGTCATCATTCGTCAGAGTTTGTTGAGTTTATATGTAAGAACTAGTTATTTTGGGAATATATGGTCTCTATTGGTGAAAATTTTGGTTTTTTATGTGTAATATTTACGATTCATCACTTTCATTTTTTTACAATGAGCGATAACTTCAGAAAGGTTATGAAAACCATTAAAATATTGCACCAAAAATACCCAATTTTTATAATTTAAAGGTCAATTATTGTGTAAACTAGAATATTTAAACTACTGGAGTATAAAAAAGTGTCATAAAGTTCTCTCTAACCACTGCAAATAAATGAATAATATATGTTGGTTGTCGAATCCAGCAAATAAATAAATAGTAAACCTACTAGTATGAGTGAAAGTAAGGTTCGTGTCCTCAGGGATACAGATCAACTGATTATACCAAAAACGTTTTTCGCACAAATACTATTATTATTATAAAAAGGGGGGGGGGGGGGGTTGGTATAGTTTAAATTAATGAAAATAAAACTAAAACTAACAAGACAAATGACTATAAAAAACGTTAATTAAATTGTGAGACGAGTTCAGATATTAAAGCTAATTCCAACACTAAGGCAGTTTCTTAATTTGACCCGGACTTATGATCATTAACAATTATGGTGCAATGATCCTTTAATTAAACGGTTTGTATCAATACTAGACGTCACGCCGTTCGGACATCCACTCCATCTAAAGTCTAACCAAACGCCGTTCGTTGATTAGAGCCAACCCGCTACTCTAAGCTCACGCCGTTCGGATCTTAGCGTGCGGGTTGCAATGATAGAAGTATCGATTATAACCAAACACTCACGCCGTTCGGAGTGTTTAGTTATATTGTTTAATTCTATAACAAATTTAAATTCATAGACAAACCTAAACCGTTATTTGTTCCTTTTATCAAATATATAAAACCGGTTAAAATTTCATAAATTGATGAACTTTATTAGAATGATTAACAAAGTGGCCAATTTTATCAACCAACTAATATTTTACCTAAAGGTATAAAATCAAGAATCAACCAAACAAACCATAAAAAAAATCGGATCTCATAAGAGTTTCACATAAGTCTACGAATCAAATTAAGAAAACATACCAAAGTGCCGGAATTAAAAAGGTTCTAGCCGGACATGGCGGCTAGTTAAATCAAAGCAAATATAATAGGAAACCTAAAAATTAAAGCTTACGAAAACGAAAGAAAAAAATAAATGTCTTCAATGCCCAGCAAAAATAAATGCCAAAATCTCTTTTTGCTTCTTGCCTCCTGTTCGATGCACACAGCCTTCGAAAGATATGTGTGTGTTTTTTTTTTTTTTCAAAGATGAATGATTAATTATATTATATCTTCATTCCAATATCCCTCCTCTCTATTGTCGATATCCCCTGCCTTCTAAGTAATCCCCACCAAAAGCTCATAGTTAGTTAAAATTCTTATATCACATTTTCACTTCAGCCCCTCTAGTTATGTCCATTTCACTTGCCAACTAAACTTCTTTTCAAAATAGCCAAGTCCAAGTAAGTCGCGAACTCGCCTCGTCACTGCTCTTGTCAATCCTTCACACCTACAAAATCAACCAAAACAGGCCAAAGTAGATTCCATTCCACCGAAACATGCATTTAACGAAATTGATGCAATATGTACAACCTAAATGCATAAAAAACGCTAAAACTAGCTACTAAAAAGAGTATAAAATATGCCTAAAAATGCAACTAACAAATCTCCCCAAGCTTAAACCTTTCCTTGTCCTCAAGGAAGTCAAGAATAAAGTTAAATCGAGGAGGGAACACGAAAACAAATAAAACACATATGCATGCTTGAATTTTTTTTTCTTTTTATCCCTTGGCAAACTTCATGCTAAACACGTCCAACACATTCTCAAAACATAGACGACTAACATCGAACGAAGTCGAATATAAGCCACAAACCGTAGGAACACATTAATTCACAAGACTTACAACGATCAATAGATTTACGACCCAACAAGTCTAGATGGTGCCATTTTTTAAAGACCATGGGCGTACCTATTCAAGTTTCGCCTCCCTTCAAGAATCTAACCATACATAGCATGTACCCCTCACAATAATCACTCAACACTCGATTATATATATAATTTGGAGTGATTCTCTCAAAACCGGACAATAAAAACATCGTTAACATAAGCTTGTACATTAATCACATCTACACCTAATTGTTAAAACCTAACATAGATCAAGAGGGCTTTTTGGGTTGGCAAGGGTTAAAGGTGGGAAAATATGGGGAAAATGGCGAAAACAAAATAAAAGACAATCCGGCCTAAAAAAAACAAGCTTCTAAACACATAACAAAACTTAGTCTTTTCGACTCAACAATTTATTCTATTTTTTTTTTCTTTTCTTTTTTTTCTTTTTTTTTCTGTTTTTTTTTCTTTTTTTTTTCTCTTTTTGTTTTTTTTTTTTTTTTTACATAACATACTCTTCTATCTTATTTATACACTTCAACAAAGTCTCGATGTGAACACAAGTTAAAACCGGATGTAGTGAACGAATCATGGGTTAAACAAAAGAAAAGGCCAAGGCTCAAAGGGGCAACTATAGGGAATATTTCAATTGGGTTAATAACAAAATAAACGAAAATAAAGATGATGAAAAGGCTCAACAAGTGGGTAATCCTAATGCCTCTGTCACTTCTATGTCAAATCTCAACCTAAGGTCTCAAAATGTATATAATGCACAAGTTCTAAAACGATGAATCATGTCGGTATACACACATCAAACGAAACAATGAATATATATGAAAATTTAAGGCTCAAAACTCACTGAACGTATGGAATTGGGCTGCCGATACAAGCTATGCATAGCTATCAACTATCCAGTCAACTACACCATCCTAAGTACCCCAAACATTTTATATTTTCTAAAAAAATGACTATGTTGGGCCTACTTTATCCCGCAACTTAAAGAATTTGCGTCCTAAAGCGTGTAAGCCCACATTGACCCGCCTTTAGCTTACGTTTTACAATGAATGAGACGTGCCTTTCGTGTGCAATCAGAAAACCTTGGGAATATTTTCTCAATTTTTTATTTTTTTTTATTATTATTATTTTTTTTTAATGCAATTTTTTTAATGCAAAATGGCTACTAATAATGCATGAAATATAAACAAACTAATGCAAACAAAAGAAATAGAAAATACCTCTCCCCAAGCTTGAATAAAGCAGTGTCCTCAATGCTCAGAGACGAGGGTGGAAGACATCTAATGCGGCGGTGGAGGTGGCTGAGGCCCGAATCGATCACGAATAGCAACAATGGCACGACCCATCTCCGCTGATATGCATAAACAAGGCGAAGCATTGCCCTTGATTTGACTTTGTCTTTGCCCGTTTTGCAGTGGTTGTGATGGCGCGGTTGATGCATGCTTTGCTGATGTCCGCATCTTAAAACCTGGTATGTTACCTCAAAAACCCATGACATTCAACAAATATCGACATGATCATACAAACTCATTAGCATTAACAAAGGAAAACAGATTCATTATACGTTGCCCTAGCACTAGCAACGTAATAATCTAACCAAGGCTTACAAAATCGCGAGACGCTCTGAGGCGTTTAGGTCCAAAAGCCGAGGTGTGTGGCGTGCACATCATATACGCCACACAACAAATAGGCGTTCCTTTACAACCAGAGCTGCGGCTATCTCATATGTTTCACATATCAAACCTTTTATCAAGCAAACCTATAATAATTTCTTCATCCCATTAATTTTGGTTTCACTTGTTATCAGTCCCCTACAAACCCTAAGTTTGACCCATGTTGATCATATCTTGGATACTAAGGTGCTTAACTTAGGCAAAAGGGACTGGGGTGAAGGTGGAAAGCGGCGGCGGTTTATGGGGTGGTGACAGAGGTGGTTGAAGGCGAGCAAGGGATGGGGTGATGGAGAAGAAAGGGTGAAGAGACAGAGATAGGACATACCTTAAGCTGAAGAAGATGGGTGCGGCGGCGGTTGGCTTAGACGAGCAGCGGCGGCGGTTGTTGGTTGCTGTGGGGTGAACAGCGGTGGCCGGCGGGTGGTGACGAGGGGTGGTGGTGATGATGGAGTTTATTTTTTTTTTCTTTATTAACATATCAACAATTCAAGTTATGGAGTTCACCCGGTCAGGCTAAGGGTTGACCCGCCCGGGTCACATTTCGGCCAATTTGAGGTTTTATTCAACCCGCCCGGGTAAAGGAATGACCCGCCCGGGTAACTTTTCATGTTAGAAAAAATTTTCTAAGAATTTTCAACCCGCCCGGGTAAAGGTTTTGACCCGCCCGGGTCGATTTCGGCATTTAGAGGACATTTTCAACCCGGCCGGGTCTTTTCGTGACCCGCCCGGGCTAAATTTCGGCCAAAATAAAGTTCTTCAACCCGGTCGGGTGAACTCCTGACACGCCCGGGTCAATTTTTTTTTTTTTTTTTTTTTTTTTTTGCAATAATAATAAAAATAGCTAAATACGGAAACCACGGGTTGCCTCCCGTGCAGCGCCTTTCTTTCATGTCTTTAGGCTAGACTTAGACCGAGTTAATCTTGGTAATGCACGCATTCCAACTCCATTGCACACTCTTCTTCGTGTTGGAATGTTTCATAAAACACTTTCAAACGATGCCCGTTCACCTTAAACGTTTTCCCTGTTTGTTCACTTGTTATTTCTACTGCACCATGAGGATAAACATTAGTAACCACAAACGGTCCGACCCATCGTGACCGTAATTTGCCAGGAAATAGTTTAAGTTTAGAGGAGAACAACAATACCTTCTGGCCCACACTAAAAGTTTTTCCGTGTGTTTACCTTATCATGGAAAGCTTTAGTCTTTTCTTTATAAATTCGGGAATTTTCGTAAGCATCGTTTCGAATTTCTTCTAACTCTTGAATTTGTAGCTTACGATAAATTCCCGCTTCGTCAATCTTCAAGTTGAACTGCTTCACTGCCCAATAAGCCTTGTGTTCCAGTTCAACAGGAAGATGACAAGCTTTTCCAAAGACCAGGCGAAACGGCGACATACCTATAGGTGTTTTGTAGGCCGTGCGATATGCCCACAATGCATCATCCAAGCGTAAGCTCCAGTCCTTACGGTTTGGGTTAACCGTCTTTTCAAGGATCGACTTGATTTCTCGATTTGATATCTCTGCTTGACCATTCGTCTGTGGATGGTATGCTGTCGAAACTCGATGCGCAACACCATATTTCTTGAAAAGTGCTTCAATGGTTCTATTGCAGAAATGTGATCCTCTGTCGCTTATGAATGCTCTTGGTGTACCGAAACCTGCTAAAAATATTAGCCTTCACAAAATCTGAAACAACTTTAGCATCGTTAGTTCTCGTGGCTTTTGCCTCCACCCATTTGGAGACATAGTCCACGGCCAGAAGAATATAAACATTACCAAACGACATTGGGAACGGACCCATAAAATCAATGCCCCATACGTCAAAAATTTCACACACTAAAATGGGTTGGAGGGGCATTTGATCCTTAGACCTCAAGTTACCGGTTTTCTGGCATCTTTCACAAGACTTACAAAACATGTATGAGTCAAGAAATATCGTTGGCCAAAAGAAACCGGATTCAAGTACCTTGTGTGCTGTTCGTTTTGGACCAAAATGTCCTCCACAAGCTTGTGAATGGCAAAAATCTAAAATTGAAGGTACCTCACTTTTGTCGACACACCTTCTTATGACTTGATCGGCACAGATTTTCCAAAGGTATGGATCGTCCCAAACATATCGCCTTGCTTCCTTCTTGATTTTATCCTTCTGAGCACGTGAAAGATCGAAAGGAAGAGTGTGCGTCACCAAGTAATTGACGATGTCCGCATACCAAGGAGTCGTCACTTCAGTAGCGAATAACTGTTCATCCGGAAATGAATCGTTCAAAGGCATCGGGTCCTCATTGTTGATGATCCTACTCAGATGATCCGCTACCAAGTTATGCTTCCCACTTTTATCTCTAATCTCCAAATCGAATTCTTGGAGTAAAAGCACCCACCGAATCAGTCTCGGTTTTGCATCCTTCTTTGTCATGAGATATCTCAAAGCTGCATGATCAGAATAAACAATTACTTTAGTACCTAATAAGTATTGTCTAAATTTTTCTAAAGCAAAAACAATAGCTAAGAGCTCCTTTTCTGTAGTCGAGTAATTGCTTTGAGCATGGTCCAATGTCCTCGAAGCATAGTAGATCACATGTGGTACTCGATCCTTCCTTTGACCCAACACCGCCTCCTACTGCATGTTGCTTGCATCGCACATGATCTCAAACGGTAAATCCCAATCAGGCGGTTGGATTATGGGAGCGGTAACTAGCAATTCTTTCAAGGTGTCAAAGGCTTTCTTGCATGCTTCGGAGAAGTTGAACTTCAACGTCTTTTTGTAAAAGCTCACACATTGGTCTTGCTATCTTTGAAAAATCTTTGATAAACCTTCGGTAAAAACCTGCATGACCAAGAAAAGAACGCACCTCGCGGACAGAGTTAGGATAGGGTAAAGATTTGATAATGTCTATCTTTGCCTTGTCAACTTCCAAACCTTTTGCAGAAACAACATGCCCCAGAATGAGACCTTGATCAACCATAAAATGACATTTTTCATAATTCAAAACAAGGTTGGTCTCAATGCATCTTTTCAAAATTTTTGTCAAATTTGTTAAACATTCTTTGAAAGAGTTTCCATAAACAGTAAAATCGTCCATAAAAACTTCAATGATCTCTTCAACATATTCTGAAAAAATGCTTACCATGCACCTTTGGAATGTGGCAGGGGCATTGCAAAGCCCAAAAGGCATGCGCCTATATGCAAATGTTCCAAAGGGGCACGTAAACGTGGTTTTCTCTTGGTCTTCCGGTGCGACGGGTATTTGGTGAAAACCGGAGTACCCGTCCAAGCAACAATAATGGGTCTTTCCCGCTAACCTCTCTAACATTTGGTCAATGAATGGTAGCGGGAAATGGTCCTTGCGGGTCGAGGCATTGAGCCTTCTATAATCTATGCACACTCTCCACCCGTTTTGTACACGGGTGGGGACCAACTCACCTTGTTCATTTTCAGTTACAGTAATACCTGATTTCTTTGGCACTACCTGTACGGGGCTCACCCACTTGCTATCAGATATTGGGTAGATCATACCTGCATTCAACAGCTTGAGAATCTCCTTTTTCACAACTTCCATCATAGGAGGATTTAGCCTTCTTTGTGCTTCCCTTGTTGGCTTGTAATCTTCCTCCATAAGGATCTTATGCATACAAAGTGTTGGACTCAAGCCTTTGATGTCGGCTATAGTCCATCCTATTGCTTCCTTATAGTGCTTCAAAGTCTCAACCAACTCACTTTCTTGCTCCTTTGACAACTTGTTGGATATAATCACCGGCAAAGTTTCCTTCTCCCCAAGGTATGCATACTTTAAGTGTTCGGGGAGGCTTTCAACTCCAAGTCCGGTGCCTGCACAATAGATGGAAGAAGCTTTTGGTTAGTAATTGGTAGTTGTATTTTTGGAGCTTCATACCTTGTTTTCCTTTGTGCATCCATAAAAGTCACAAGTTCCATCAGATCCTCCCCAAGCTTGAACTTTTCAGTAAGTTCTTTTGCTGCAACTTCATCAATGCTTCTGTTTAAGACTAATGCTAAAACATCATGGTTAGATAACTCAAAACAATCATCAGATAAGGGTTCAATAACATCTAACCAATTCAAAGATGAAACATCACTTGGGTAACGCATAGCATCATAGATATTAAAATTGATAACTTCCCCATCAAATTCCATTGATAGGGTACCACTATAAACATCAATTTTTGTTTTAGCAGTTTTCAAAAATGGTCTCCCTAACAAAATGGAACTTGAACTTGGAGTGTCATCATCCTCCATATCCAACACATAAAAATCAGCAGGAAATACCAATTCATTCACTTGAACCAAAACATCCTCTAATACACCTTTTGGGTATACTAAGGATCGATCGGCCAACTGAATTACTACCCCGGTCCTTTTTAACGGTCCTACATTTAGTGTTTTGAAAATAGAATTTGGTAGGACGTTAATAGAGGCTCCAAGGTCGAGCATGGCTCGTGGTATAGTTAGATTCCCCAATTTGCAAGGAACCGTGAAAACACCCGGGTCCTTGCACTTTTGTGGTAATCTTTTTTGTAAAACCGCTGAAATATTTTCACCAACCTTAACAGTTTCATTACCTTTCAGCTTCTTCTTCGATGTGCAAAGCTCTTTTAGAACTTTGCATATCGTGGAACCTGTTTAATAGCATCAAGTAAAGGAATGTTTACCTCTACCTTCCGAAAGGTCTCCATGATCTCTTGCTCTTCCCTTTGCTTTTGTGTGCTTCGCAGTCTAGAAGGGAATGGAGGAGGAGTAGTGAACTTTGCCTTCACTTCATCAGATTTGGGCATCTCATGCTTATCATTGCCCTTTTTCTCAACAACAATTTCTTCCTCTTCCTCTTGCAATTCAGGAGCATCATAACTCTTTCCACTTCTCAAGGTGATGGCACAAGCATTGTGTTTGGGATTTGCTTCGGTTTGTGGGGGCAACTTGCCTTGAGATTCTATCTTGCTGACCGAGCTAGCGAGTTGTGCCATTTGTTGCTCCAAATTCTTGATGCTGGACCTAGTCTCCTGTTGGAATGAGTGAGTACTCGTGGCTAAACTCTTCACAATGTCTTCTAAAGATGGCCCTGAGCTTCCCGCTTGTTGTTGTGCGGGTGGTTGTTGCCTAGACTGATAGTTTTGCTGTTGTTGATTGCCTTGAGAGGACTGGCGTTGTTGAAATGGTGGCGGCCTCTGTTGATAACCCATATTGGAAGGATGTCCCCAATTTTGATTGCCTCGTGGTTGTTCATACTGTCTCAAATTCTGTCCCGAGTAACCAATTGCATTTGCATCTTCAACATCCTCTTGCAATGTAGGACACATATCCGTGGGGTGTCCATGTTGTAGGCATATCCCACAAGCTTTTGGTTTTTGTTCAACACCTTTCTCTTTGGTAAGTAGCATCACAGCTTTTGTCAATTCAGCGATTTGGCTTTCAAGAGGAGGAGTATTCACTTCTTTGACACCCCTTGGCGGATCAACATACCATTCTTCCTCATGTGCTGAATGCTTTGAGTCTTCAGCAATTGATGTGATTAGAGCTCTAATTTGAGTAGGAGTTTTATCAAGTAGAGCTCCTCCACTAGAGGCATTTATCAAACGCCTCTCCATCGGTGCCAATCCTTCACAGAAGTACTGAAGGAGTTGATGCTCAGATATGCCATGTTGTGGGCATCGAGCACAAAGCTTCTTGAACCTGTCCCAATAGGTGTGCAATGCTTCTCTTTTGATTTGCTTGATCCCGATGATCTCTTTGCGGAGTATTGAAGCTTTGACTTCCGGGAAGTATTTGTCAAGGAACAGTGTTGCAAGTTCATTCCAAGTGGTTACCGACCCCGGTGGCAGGTAATATAACCATTCCTTTGCTGAATCTTGAAGAGAGAAGGGGAATGCCCTTAGTTTGATTTGGTCTTCAGTAATGGTGTGTGGCTTCATACCTGAACACACAACATGAAACTCCTTGAGGAACTTATGTGGATCCTCATTCTCTAAACCTCGGAAAACGGGTAACAGATGGATCAACCCGGATTTCAGTTCGAAGTTTTCCATTGCAGGGTAGTTGATGCAGAGTGGTTGTTGTGGGACATCACGATTCGCCCACTGTCTAAGGGTTTGTTCAGCTGCCATTGTTGGTTCGGGTGGGTTTGGTTCTTGGTGGGTATGGGTGGGTGAGTGTGGTGGAGTAATGAGTGTTTGTGGATGTGAGAGAGATTCGGTTTCAGGTTCAGATTCACTTGACAAGAGTACGTCTTGCCAAATGTTAGTGATCGGAGGTGAAGTGATAGAGGTTGAGGAGCTTGCTAACTTCTTTCGTTGTTTTGCTTGCTTCCTTAATCTCCTTGCAGTTTTCTCTATTTCCGGATCAACTTCAAGTGGTGTACCTGTACGAGAAGATCTTGGCATAAAACAATTAGAATTGCCGTATCCCCGGCAACGGCGCCAATTTGTTGGGTGTCGAATCCAGCAAATAAATAAATAATAAACCTACTAGTATGAGTGAAAGTAAGGTTCGTGTCCTCAGGGATACAGATCAACTGATTATACCAAAAACGTTTTTCGCACAAATACTATTATTATAAAAAGGGGGGGGGGGGTTGGTATAGTTTAAATTAATGAAAATAAAACTAAAATTAACAAGACAAATGACTAAAAAAAACGTTAATTAAATTGTGAGATAAATTCAGATATTAAAGCTAATTCCAACACTAAGGCAGTTTCTTAATTTGACCCGGACTTATGATCATTAACAATTATGGTGCAATGATCCTTTAATTAAACGGTTTGTATCAATACTAGACGTCACGCCGTTCGGACATCCACTCTATCTAAAGTCTAACCAAACGCCGTTCGTTGATTAGAGCCAACCCGCTACTCCAAGCTCACGCCGTTCGGATCTTAGCGTGCGGGTTGCAATGATAGAAGTATCGATTATAACCAAACACTCACGCCGTTCGGAGTGCTTAATTATATTGTTTAATTCTATAACAAATTTAAATTCATAGACAAACCTAAACCGTTATTTGTTCCTTTTATCAAATATATAAAACCGGTTAAAATTTCATAAATTGATGAACTCTATTAGAATGATTAACAAAGTGGCCAATTTTATCAACCAACTAATATTTTACCTAAAGGTATAAAATCAAGAATCAACCAAACAAACCATAAAAAAAATCGGATCTCATAAGAGTTTCACATAAGCTACGAATCATAATAAGAAAACATACCAAAGTGCCGGAATTAAAAGGTTCTAGCCGGACATGGCGGCTAGTTCAATCAAAGCAAATATAATAGGAAACTAAAAATTTAAGCTTACGAAAACGAAAGAAAAAAAATAATGTCTTCAATGCCAGCAAAAATAAATGCCAAAATCTCTTTTTGCTTCTTGCCTCCTGTTCGATGCACACCAGCCTTCGAAAAGATATGTGTGTGTTTTTTTTTTTTTCAAAGATGATGATTAATTATATATATCTTCATTCCAATACCTCTCTCTATTGTCGATATCCCCTGCTGCTTCTATGGTAATCCCCACCAAAAGCTCAAAGTTAGTTTAAATTTCTTTATATCACATTTTTCACTTCAGCCCTCTAGTTATGTCATTTCACTTGCCAACTAAACTTCTTTTCAAATAGCCAAGTCCAAGTAAGTCGCGAACTCGCCTCGTCACTGCTCCTTGTCAATCCTTCACACCTACAAAATCAACCAAAACAGGCCAAAGTAGATTCCATTCCACGAAACATGCATTTAACGAAATTGATGCAATATGTACAACCTAAATGCATAAAAACGCTAAAACTAGCTACTAAAAAGAGTATAAAATATGCCTAAAAATGC
>JAUTDX010005520.1:0-23152 GCA_030844895.1 Ambrosia x helenae | reverse complement strand
ACCATAACCAATTACGTTTAAAAACATGTTTGACTGTTAAACCGACCACTTCAGACAAGACTGACATCCCATTAGTGACCTGACGTCCCACGTGTTCAAGAATAAGAAATCATGCAATCATATACAATTATACACTTAACATGCGCAAAAGTCACTAAGTCTATCATATAGCTCAAATAACGCATAAACGAGCCGGAAACGTGTTACCAGGTTATTAAGCATGTCACGGGGTTCCTAACATGTTCCTAGGTGTCAATCATGTTTCGGGATGTCAAAATACACTTACAACAGCAGAACACACGATTAGGAAATCAAACATGCAATTAGGAAAGTCAACTATGAGTAGGAAGGTCAAACAGGCGATTACATGGCCTACTCGCATGTAATACACACGAGTAGGGGCTACTCGCCCCTTGTGACAAGCGAGTAGACCTGCTACTCGCCCCCTGCAGTCACATGTCACTTTTTCATGCGTTTAACCCTCCAAATTAGACCTGAAATATGTGGAAACACCCAATATCAAACCCTAATTATGAGTATTTCCCAAAATGGCATAATATTATGTAAAGATCACATCAATACATGCAAGACTTACCCTAAACGGCAAATATCAGATTTCATCAAATAACAACGTTGTCCAACATTACCCTACTGTTCTAGCATCATCCTAGAGCAAACCCTAACCTTATGAATCAACAAAACAACATCACATCTCCTTAAATCCTCTAAATCACTCAAACTGGTCAAAACACATATTATCTTCAAAACACAATCATAACCTTCCAAATTCATAGGTAAGCATCCTAACAATTCATCTAGGTCAGAAACATATCAAACATATAAGAACCATCAAGTTTTATCAATAAAAATCCTATCTTTACATGATAACATCACATAGAACAATCATGAAGGTTTAGGTTTATTCAGAAACTGTTTTTAATAAGTTTTCAAAGACACAACCACTTAGAAATAAGGTCTGGACCTTTAGGGAGCAAAACAATAACATTACAAAGGTTTGGGATGAAGAGACACAGCTTGGATTTTGCTAAAGAATGGTGTATAATCTTGTAAAGGTGATTTCTAGGGCAAAAACGTGTTACAAAGGATGGATATGGGTGGAATAGCTTTGGGGTGACTTAGGGTTTCAATAATAATATTTTTCAACACAAGGGTGGCATTTATAGGCGTTTCTAGTTGTCACATAAGTTACAGGCGAGTAGGGCACCTGAATAGGGCTACTCGCCCCTAAACACAAGGCGAGTAGGCCTACTCGCCAGTTATACTCGCCTGGCAAGGGGCTACTCACCCCCAGCAGCTCGTTGTGGTTTTTGGCGCGTTAAACACTATTTTAACACATATAAGCACGTATTCACATACCGACAAGTCACATAATGATTAAAAACACATAATGCATGATAATTAACACGTTCACGTTCCTTCACCAATTCCCAGGACTGAAGACTTGCGTGTGCGCATTAAACCTGGCGATTCTACAATCACCAATCCTTGTACACATGATTATGGACCGACTCCCAATGATCCCTAGGATCATTGTAATGACTCCCGATGATTCCCCGAACTATCTAAACGACTCAACTGACCCAGTTAAGTATAATGTATGCACCACTCGCTAAGGTAGACTTACTAATTGACCAATGTTTACTACCTGAGTTTGCCGGTGTCACATCATCCCACTGTACCAAATAGGAGAGACGAAAGAAGAGAAGAGGAAAGAGAAAAATTTTCCGGTTTGCCACATCATCCCCCTGTTGAAAGGAATCTCGACCCGAGATTCATTCAGCGGCAGAAGTAACATGCCTTGACTCAAAAGCTTCCTTAGGAAAGAGTGAGGATACTTATCTTTCATCTGATCCTTTTGTTCCCAGGTGACATCCGGTCCACGATTCGAATTCCAACGAACCTTAACAATACGGATTTTACTCCGACGGAGGCTACGAATCTTATAATCAAGAATTTCCCACCGGTTCTTCCACAATACGCAGACGTTCATCAACCTTGATCTCTTCGAGAGGAACACCAGCGATTCATCAGCCAAGCACTTATTAAGGTTCGAAACATGAAAGACATTATGAACACTACTGAGTTCAGCTCGCAGGTCGAGCTTATATGCCACCGGCCCAATTCGTTCCAGAATTGCGAACGGTCCAACATACCGAGTATTCAACTTGCCACGCTTCCCAAAGCGTATAACGCCCTTCCATGGAGATACCTTTAGCAAAACCCTATCGCCAACCTGGAATTCCAAAGGTTTGCGATGACGATCCGCATAGCTCTTCTGACCATCCCGAGCTGCTGCTATGCGATTACGGATCTGTACGCTCTTCTCGGAAGTCTCGTACACCAGTTCCAGGCCTGTGAGTTGGCTCTCACCCACCTCAGCCCAACACAGAGGGGACCGGCATTTCCGTCCGTAAAGAGCCTCAAACGGAGCTGCTTTGATGCTAGAGTGGTAGCTATTGTTGTAGGAGAACTCCACCAATGGTAGATGACTCTCCCAACCCTTGCCAAAGTGCCATACACATGCCCGAAGCATGTCCTCTAGCATCTGAATCGTCCGCCTCACTTTGACCATCAGTTTATGGATGATAAGTCGTACTCATATCCAACTGAGTACCCAAGGCCTTATGCAAGGATTTCCAAAAGCGCGAAGCAAAACGAGAATCACGATCAGAGATAATAGATGCGAGCCAACCGCTCAAGGCTGTCAGTCTCCTTGATAGCGAGGAAGTGCGCAGACTTTGTCAACCAATCGACAATCACCCAAATCATGTCACAACCACTGGGTGACCTCAAAAGTTTGGTCACAAAGTCCATCGTGATCCGTTCCCACTTCCACTCTGGGATTTCAGGCTGTTTGCAGAAGGGCAAATGGTTTTTGGTATTCAACCTTGACCTTAGAACAGGTCAAGCATTTTGCTTACATACGAAGCTATATCAGCCTTCATATTCGGCCACCAATAGAGTATCTTCAGATCCTGATACATCTTATCGGAGCCGGGATGAATAGAATACCGGGATTTATGAGCTTCATCAAGAACAAGGTCACGCAATCCCCCGAACAAAGGAACCCAAACACGTTCTGCAAAGTAATGTAAGCCTGTGTTTAAGGTGCTTATCAGCACTATGCATGGTTTCAGCTTTAAGGTTTTCCTCCTTCAAAGCTTCCTATTATGCGGAACGGATTTGGTCAGGCAAGGAAGAATGGATGGTGAGCTGTAAGGCTTGAACACGACGGGGGGTTTAGCGGATTCCTTCCTGCTCAAGGGGTCTGCCACAACATTCG
Organism: Ambrosia x helenae; assembly: GCA_030844895.1. Taxonomy (NCBI): domain Eukaryota; kingdom Viridiplantae; phylum Streptophyta; class Magnoliopsida; order Asterales; family Asteraceae; genus Ambrosia; species Ambrosia x helenae. The sequence continues at coordinate 19,848 of JAUTDX010005520.1, read as the reverse complement.
CCTTACCAGGATGATATTTTATAGTGCAGTCATAATCATTAAGGAGCTCAACCCAGCGACGCTGTCGCATGTTCAACTCCTTCTGATCGAAGATATGCTGAAGACTCTTGTGATCGGTATAGATGGTGCATTTGGTACCGTACAAGTAGTGTCTCCATATCTTCAAAGCAAAGACAACCGCACCCAACTCCAGATCGTGGGTGGTTTAGTTTTTCTCATGAACCTTGAGCTAACGAGAAGCATAAGCGATAACTTTCTCGCGTTTCATTAACACACAACCGAGACCCCGTATAGACGCATCACAATAAACCACAAAATCATCCGTGCCCTTAGGAAAGGATAGAATGGGAACAGAGCAAAGCTTGGCCTTCAGTGCCTGAAACGCTGACTCCTGTGACTCGCTCCAGTCAAACTTCTATCCTCCTGGGTAAGAGAAGTGAGGGGTTGAGCAATCTTCAAAAATCCATCAATAAAAAGACGATAATAGCCCGCAAGACCTAGGAATTTCCACACCTCTGTTGGTGTCTTCGGTGCTTCCCAGTTCTTGATAGCCTCTATCTTAGTTGGATCGACGTGAATCCCCTTCTCAATAACCACATGACCGAGAAATTGGACCTCACGCAACCAGAAATCACATTTTTAGAACTTAGCATACAACTGCTCCTTCTCAAGAGTTCCAAGACCAAACGCAGGTGTTCCCGATGGTCCACCTCGTTTCTGGAATAAACCAAAATGTTATCAATGAAAACAATCACGAACTTGTCAAGATAAGGCTTACAAAACACGATTCATCAAGTCCATAAAAAACTGTGGGTGCATTGTGAGACCAAAAGGCATGACCAAGAATTCAAAATGGCCATAACGAGTTCGAAAGGCAGTCTTTGGAATATCAGCTTCCTAGACTCTCAACTAATGGTACCCAGACCTTAAGTCAATCTTCGAATAAAAACTGGAACCCTGGAGTTGGTCAAACAGATCATCAATACGAGGAAGAGGATAGCGATTCTTGATGGTCACCTTGTTCGGCTCACGGTAGTCAATACACATGCGTAGACTTCCGTCTTTCTTCTTAACAAAAAGGATAGGGGCTCCCCACGGGGATGAACTAGGTCGAATGAAACCCTTTTCTAACAAATCTTGCAACTGGTTAGGCAACTCCTGCATCTCGGGAGTTGCAAGACGATATGGGGCTCGGGCGATGGGGCTGCACCAGGTGCGAGATCAATGCCAAACTCGACTTGACGATGAGGCGGGAGACCGAGTAACTCTTCGGGAAACACGTCAGGGAAATCACAAACAACAGGGATATCTTCAATCTTCTTCTCTTCCTCTGAAGAAACCGAAACGAGAGCCAAAATGGCAGAATAACCCTTTCGAAGATACTTGTAAGCCTTCATGCACGAAATGATACTTAGAGGGACACCACTTTTCTCACCATGCACCAAAAGAGTTTCTCCATCCGGGAGAGGAAGTCGAGTCACTTTATCAAAACAGACGATCTCAGCACGATACAAGGATAAACAATCCATACCCACAACAACATCGAAACTACCCAGGGATACCGGCATAAGATCGATAGGGAAAGACAAACCCGACAACTCAAGATGACACTCCCTAAGGACATGCGTTACTTCGACTTTCTTACCATCGGCCAACTCTTTCAAGTACTTAGACTCTAAAGGTGTAGGCACATTATCCAACAACTGACTAAACTCAAGAGAGATGAAACTCTTATTGGCACCCCGAATCAAATAAAACCAAAGCATAGTGATCATTAAGGAGAAACGTACCAGTAATAGTGTCAGGATCCTGCTTGGCCTCGCCCGACCCAATCACGAAGGCACGAGCATTCCTGCCGCCACCCCCATTGTTCCCATTACCAGTCCCGCTCTTCCCAGTATCAACCTGCTTCAACTTTGGACACTCACGCTTGAAATGCCCAGTTTCCCCACAGTTAAAACACCCTTGCTTTCCCTGATTCCCCTGAGGAGCGGGAACAGGTGCAGCAGTCTGATTCTAATTGCCTGGTAGATTGACCCTACAATCCTTCATCTGATGTCCGACCTTGTGGCACCAGTGACAACGATTTTTCTCACAATTACCCGTATGACGAAACCCACATCGACCACACTTTGGCAGCTTCCCAAAATAAACCCCCGGTTTCTACTCAGACGACGACCCTCTTGCGTCAGACTTCTTCACTGGATGTGACGGGGCTGAACTAGAACCCTTCCCAAAAATAACTTGAAAGTTAAGCACATAAACAACATAACTTGGACAAGATGAGTTTAAGAATACTTACAACTAGCACAAGGCTAGGGAAGTCACAAAAACACAAGATTTTGATAAGGTTTAAGTGTGTCTTCCAAGGGTTAAGCTCTTAGCACTTGACACACTCGAAAATGGTTTGGAAAGGAAAAGAGTTGTTTTGGGGGTTAATTAACTTGGAAATTTAAGTGGGGGTGGGGGTGCTATCTCTCAGCTCAAATCAGTGACGTGATGCTTAGTACACATAATTTAGTGATGAATTTAACACACTATTGGTTCTAATATTTATAAAAATGGTTTAGAGCATAACATTAAAACACACACAAAAAGGCAAGTATACCCTATCATATATGTAGTAAAGCATAGATAAGAAACAGATATCGATCCATGGATGCGGGCGGATGCAATAGTACTGAAACATTATTCTCGATTTACCAGTAAGAGATAGTAGAAAGTTGTTTAAAACTAAGTTAATCTAAAATACCAAATTAACATATGTAAGACTCCAAATACAAAATATATATGTAAATATATTATAACAACAACCTAAGCATGTCAACTACATAACATATGAAATAAAGGCACGAGATCAACATTCCCATTTTTAGATAATTAGTTTGCATTTCGGGAATTCTGTGACACCAGTCAAAGATCCAGGTCCACATCCGTACGCATGAACAAAATAACAAATACACGTGACAACGCCCAAGTGAAAACTACACAATCCACTCAAAACCAAGCAATTTCAAGGTGTTTTAAGAGAATGACACTTACGCAAATCATGAAACATTCCGAAAGAATAAACGTGTGTTATCACTAGATATTGAAACTCCATAACATATGATAACTCCTCACTAACACACGTATATAGAACACAAAAAATTATCATGTGCTAACATCTAATAACATGTGTTCATAACTTGTGGAAATTAATACATGTTAATATCGTCATTGAGCCTCTTAACAAAACTATGTTATGTTTTAGCCTCAATAATCGATTACAACTTATGATATCACATGTTATTATCCAACAACACTATATCGACTCACACACTACATACGATTGGATCACACTTCAACTAAGGTATAGATTCAAGACCAACACACACACACACACACACATATATATATACACATAATTGCACAATCACACGACTATCTATCTAATATAACCAACTTGTGTGCTCATTAATGTGCATATAGCGATTTCCATGAACCATGAACAAACATATAATGATAAGTGGAATGATCTACATATAGAGATTCAAGTGATCTTATCATTGGATTGGACACCATAATGGATATATATATATACACACACACACACTCGGCACATATATAAGGCAAGAAAGAGACAAGATCGTGTGTGCATACATATACATACATGCATGTATGTATTGGACAAGAACAACACATGAAAGTTGGAAATGTCCACCTCTTATAACCTCCATAGCTCTTCCCCTTAGACTTGATCACTTCCTCTTTTGTATTAACAATCTCCCTAATTGGCCTATACATAAAAACAAAAGAGATATTTGTCAAAATTATACATCATTAAGGAAACTTACACTAATGCATGACATACTCCTACATTTATCTTCTTACCTCACTTAATTAAATAACACTCCCATACCAACACACCCATACTTGCTTCAAAATCATTGGTTGAAAGGGACAAAACATTGATGAGTCTTCATGCATGTAGCATGAGACAAAACTCACAACTCGCTAAATCATTCACATAAATGGAAACTCTTACAAATGCCTAATACCAAGACAAATGTTATCACCCTCTTGATACTCCCTTTGGCCAAAAATGATGTCTGAGTGCACACTATACATATACGATCGGATATAGACAAGAACAAGACAACATGTGACAACTATCCTCACTTGCACATGGAAGGCTACTAGACCAAGGAATTCTCACTTCCCATGCATGATCATTTGCCAAAATTGTTGAGATACTGTTCCAAGAATCGGCCAAAGGAGGAAGAGCAAAAACTTGTCACTATCTTTCACTAACTAGTGATTAAAAATCTTAAACAATGCAAGACAACATAGGACCATTTGACTTGCCTCTTTTATCTTTGTCTTCACATCACCATCGGCCTATATAAGGGATTGAAGTCCACCCTTGAACACTTGCACCTACACTCATAAACTCACAACAAAACTTTCACAACCCACTTTCTCTTTAAAACAATCGGCGACCCTATAAATCGGTTCCCATAAGTTGTTTTGCTAACACAAAGAACCACAAGGAAGCCACAAAGCTACATTGTGTGTCACGATCCAACGAAAGCCAAAGCACCTCAAAATCATTCACCATTCTCTTAATTTCTTAGTATGTGATGGGAACCTTTCCTTGAACCTCTTAATATTAATCGGCTTTGTTGCCAAAACCCGACCCATGGCCCTCTTGTCTTGTATAATCGGCTTAACATAACACAAATGTAGTATTATAAGTTCACACACTTTCACTATATTAATCTTTGTTTACAAAAATATATCACATGGTTAATTTATACAATCGTACACTACATAAGTGACACATATGAGATAAATCGACCTTAGGAGTGTTATACTCGCTAGACCAAGAAAGTATGGGGAATCATGGACTAAATAATTTGTAAGAAAATTCGGTTTTTGAAACTAAATAAAATGATTAGACACACTTGACACAACTCGGTTTTAAAACCATAATCCTACATAATTTTCGATAGTAGGAAAGGCTAACATGTTGAATTGTCCACATGGAACCTCATACGAGTCTATGGTGGTCGAACATACTATACACGAATCAGATTTCAAAGCACATGTTACAACAATGTTTCGGGTATGTTGCTAAACATGTGTTAAAATGTGTTAAACATGTGTTAATTCTAGTGCTAGCACTATTATGTTGCAAAACATGTTAAAACACTTATTTTTACAAGAAAACACCACACATGGTTGATTGATGAGTGTACCATAACCCATAACAACGGGTGGGACACATTTTATTAATGTAAGAGATGTTTCCACAATAAAATTCCCGAAACCATACATTTTACAAAGTACACATAAATCAAGTAATGATTGTCACGTGCATAAAGATATGGACAACCTATAAACCAACACAAGGGTCCACAAGTCGGGTGAACAACTTGTATGATAAATGACATGAATTTACAACTTACCATGTTCGTAATGATTGACGGGTGGTTCAAGCAACAACCCTTTTATGATGTTAAAACGCTTATTCTACCCACATTTGATCATGTTATTGCTTGGAATTAGATAACTACGAGTACTTTGGTTGCAGGTGCATTAAGGAGCTTAAAACGAAGAAATACGAGCTTTGGAACAGACCAGAATGGATCGAAACAAGGAAGAGTTTGCTCAAGAAAAAATGAAGTTTTGGAAGCCTCTACCGTAAGCTACGGTGGGACCGTAGCTTACGGTGGCTTAAGTGCATAAAACAGCTGCCGTAAGGCAGGCTACTCCTACCGTGGGTCTTCCAAAGCCACCGTACCTTACGGTGGCACCGTAAGGTACTGTGGGCCCTGCACCACTTTTGTAACTCCCATCCATTTAAACCGTTTTTTTAGGTCTTTTCACATACTTTCGACTTGGGAACGTTTCTAGACAACATTTGGGCGATTTTTGGCTTGGAGATTGATTAGAGAACTATCACAAACATTTGGTTTATGTCTTTGATTCATATGAACAATTCCATGAATGTTAGGATGATTCACCAAGCTATGCTAGGCTAAACTTTTGGTGATCATTCTTGGTGAAGGTTTTTCTTAAACTCTTGTGTGTGTTTTCTTGCATTTCTAGAATAATAACTTAGTACCTTTGCTTTGTTATTATGATGTATGAACAATTGCTTGTAGTGTGTTGATTAATTTACCAATTTGTAGTCTTAAGTGTACGTTCTTGGTGTTGCTAACAATCGAGATATTACGGGGAGGATTTGTGTTGGTTATTGATTAATTGGTCATCGGGAAACAACCTCGCGTTAATATAATCCGAGTACTTTGTTCCCTTTTATCACAACAATTGTTTTTACATGAGTTATGTCTATGTAACTCTTTCTAGTTGGAATTTTCACACAAGTGTTTAAAGAAACCGGAACCTGGAATGATCATTGCTTTTATAATTTGAAGAAACAAACCCATTCTTAGTCAGTAATTAGTTTTCAATTAAGTTTTAAATCAAAAACAACAAAAACTCTTGATCTTTATTTTTGTCTAGTAGTTTTAATTTTAGTTAATCCGCAGAACTATAAGTACACATATTCCACAACTCCCTGTGTTCGATACCTGATTACCACTATCTATATAGTTGTAAGTTGGATTAAATTTACGTGTACCACGACTGCACGTCAATGATCATAGGGTATCATCTGTCGAGACGATAGCTATTTCATTTTTCTACTTTACCAGACCCTATCCTCGGTCATCAGGTGAGTTTCACGGCCCCATTTTACTGTTTTCCATTTTGGGGGATAAACATGCTACATTTCTAGTACATATCATTTTGTGTGTTATTCTATCATGACTAGCATGTGGAACATGAGACATTTGGTTCATGAGCTCATCAGTCCTCGTACTTACATTTACACCGTAACCATTAGCTATCAAAATCCATGCAACACTTTAATAGATCTATTGGGTTGACACCCCCACTCTTGGTTAGTCGCTCTAATCGATTACATACAAAAGAGTGTTAGTATTCTACTATACATACGTTATCTTTATTGTACAATGCGCGAGGCACACAAGTCAAGAGGTTTGGTTATGGGACTCATAGTTTTCATATTAATCATTCGCTTAGCTAGCCTATGATTGGTCATACACGAATTTCACGAGCACTTTACATAGTACATTAAAACCTATGAACTCACCAACATTATGTTGACAAATCTTTTATGGATGTTTTTCAGGTAACTAATCATGCGGGGTAGAGACTTGAGAGTTGGGTTTGAGCTTACACTCAGTGGTACTATCATTGGTTGGGCCATGTCAGTCATATGCTATCTTGGTATTTAAGCCATGTGATTTTAGACAATATCTCATTTTTATACAATGTTGTGTTATTTTTAATAATTTATGATATCGTTTATCTTTCGATGGTATCTAGTTAATTTAATCTCGTGTGTTTCTCGAACCTTGTGCTTGAAAACCTTTCGAATCACATCCCCGTGTTTCCGCCTTGGCGGGGTGTGACAAATTCTAACATGACAATTATTCGGAAAGCTAACACGATAAACACATGTTAACCACATAAAATTGTTCATTAGCGAGCTATTGATATAATCTCATGCAAATCTTCTAAAGATAAATTAGTCATCCGTTAAGAGTTTTTTAACCTCACTAATCAAGGAAAGCAATACCGTGTATACAATACAACCAACGAGAACAGCATAAAGTAGAGCATATCAAAAACTATTCCATTTTACCAACTTTGAACCCAAATCTACTAAGATCGCTATTTTTACCAAAATAACTAACAATCAGTGTTGTAAAACTCGGCCAACTCAGCCGAGTACTCGGCGAGGAATCGCTCCTCGGAGGTGAGGCGCCCCGAGTTTTCCCTACTCGGCCATCCCAACTTGGAATCGGTCCAACTCGGCTTGGAATCAGTCAACTCGGGATGGAATGGGTCAGAATCTGTCAACTCAGGATGGAATCGGTCAAGTCGGAATCGGTCAACTTGGGATGGAATCGGTCAAATTGGGCCTTGAAATCGGCTAACTCGGCCTGAATCAATCAAATTAGGCCTCTAGTTGCTGTTTTTGAGATAGTTTTAGTATTTGGCATACTTTTATGAATTTAGGACATATATATAATCATTAAATTATTAAATTTCTATATAAATCACCATGTCCGAGTACTCCCTGAGTACTCCCCACCTAGGCCGAGTACTCGCAACTCCCCGCCGGCCGAGTTGAGAGCGCCTAACGACTTTTGCAAACTTGCTAACAATGATCAACAACCGTGTCAAAGATCAGTAACAACACATTAAGCTTTTTAAACCCTTTTACGTGCAGATAAGCATTCCAGATCATTATTCGCCTGACTTTAACCAAACCAATACCCGTTTCCAGTTTCATGGTGTAAACAAATTAACAAGTTTACTACTGATCGATTAGCCGGATGGTTTTTCAACATGTATCTGACTAACACAACACAATAATATCAAAGTCACCCGAACATAACCACGAATCCAACAACAACGAAACATGTTTGAAATATAATCATCAAGATTATAACATGAAAAATGCCAAATTCATACAAAACATGATTATCATACAAATGATTGTTTAAACTACTAAATACTAGTGCTTTTACCCGCAGGTTACAATCTATAATATAAACATCACAAGTAAGCTAACAAAATATGATTTAAACAGGATTCAAGTTTAAAGATCAAACCATAAAAAGCTAAATGTGATGGATTAGATGATGAAACTAGGCTTAGATGGAATCCTGAGCTTGTAATCAGCCTTCACAGCAGGTCTTCAACTCTGAAATCGCCCCAGAATCACAGAAAAAATACCTAATATCTTATCAGTAGCTCCCTGTTCTGTTATAAAGGTTTTTCAAAAGAGCACGGTCTTGCACTTTATTTTGATCGTGACGTCATGCTATGTGGGTCAGACAAGTGGGCCAAGTGGACTGGTTGACCTCATAAAGGTGCACAGTCGTGCACTTTGTTCGCACGGCCGTGCTGATTATGAAGTTACCGAGTATCGGGTTGCACTTGCTTGTGCACTGGCAGTGCTTCTGAGCAAAATGAGTCTGCACGATCAAGCACTTGGTCTGCACGACCGTGCAAATATGTGTTACCGAGAAATTTGCTTGCACAAGCTCGTGTACTAGCAGTGCAGTCCCTGGATGCCGAGCCAAGTGAATCAGCATAATCCTACCCATGGGTTGCATGGCCGTGCACATTGACCAGTAGCTTCTGATTATGCAGGAAATGTCCGTTTCGTCCTGTTTCGCCCGTTTTCTTAAACTTAGTCTTTGGGGCGCTGTTTAAGACCTGTAAAAACAATAGAAAGCGGTTAAGTACCAAATCTATACAATTAACGTCGGAAACGCGCAATTTGGGAGTTCAATCGGAGAATTATATATGTATATTTTAACTTATATCAATCAACCCTTTAAGGGGTTGTTTTGTTGTGGTGATGTTGTAAATGTGGAGAATATGTTGCTTATATAGTGTTTTCAAGAACATGGATGAAAAATATCTTTAAGCATGCATGAAACATCATCATTACACGTGTTTTAACCACATTTAGGGTGGCTATAGAAGCCTCCCATGGCTGGCCAAAAAGGCCTTGTGGGATCCATCACTTTTACAATAATATATTCCAACTAAAATGGTTAGAATCTAATTGTTTCGATTAGGGTTTTGGGGACTTTTACGCGTTCTTATTACGAGCTATTCCGGACATATAATTAACATCCAGTAACCTTTAACATAGCCTAGTTTAAATATTGGTAAATTATTTAGGCTAATACCGGGTGAAATTATAAATTATACGCGTATCAGGTGCAATACGTGAACTTTGTTTGTTACTGAGAGATTTTAGGTTGAAGTTTTCAATTATGGTTTTGGAGTTCCAAAACACACTATATTTCATAGAAATAGCCTTTATTTAAATCCCGGGCATTCGGGATTGTTTTCATAATTTTAATTGTTGACGGGTGATCACCATCGTCCGTTTCGGAATAGTTTATTCTTATGCAATTTCATCGCATTTATAATTAAACTAAGGCATGGACTCTGCTATTTTCTAAAAACTCAATTTATATCAGTTCTTGCTTAGAAAAAATAATTACATATATTAATGGGAAAGTATAGGATACAAAGTATCCTTAACATACAAAGTGTAAGAAGCCACCACAACTTGACAAGTGTAAACCCTAGTTAACTCTAACTAACCCAATTTTGGTTGATTAAAAGGGTAAAGGGTAATGTTTCTTTCAGATCATTCATTAACCACCACCACCACCGTCGCCGCCGCTGCCTGACCCAACCGCCGGACCAAAGCCTCACCGCTCCCTCTCTCCTCTCTCCTCTAACCTCCGATGCCTTCAAAACCCTTCACGTTGTTCGCCTTTAAACCGACCTCAATCGTGGCTCAGATCTAGTCACTTCCCTCTATCTTTGGAGAAGACAACCAAGCAAACACCTCTGTGTCTCTCGCTAATCACAAAACAAAGGAAAAAGAAGAAAAAAGAAAAAAAAACAACCAATCCATAAAAACCTTACATGAACTGTGTGTGAATATGGTTGTTTGTTTGTTGGAGGAAAACAGAGGAATATAAAGGGAAAAATGAGGTAAAGGTGAGTTTTATTTATACTAAATGCTTTTTACAAAAACAAATGCGTTTTACAAAAACAAGTGCGTTTTACAAAAAACAAGTGCGTTTTACAAAAACCAAGTGCTTTTTACAAAAACCAAATGCGTTTTACAAAAACCAAGTGCGTTTTACAAAATATCAGGTGCGTTTTACAAAAAACCAAGTGCGTTTTTGTAAACACCAGTTTAAATAGTGTTTAAAAAACCAAATGCGTTTATAAAAAAACCAAATGCGTTTTATGATTTTATGTTTAACAGTTTCTGATCTTCATTGTCTGGAACTTTTTTGAAACCCATTTTTTTCTTTAATTCTTCTTCTATTATCAACATCGTTCGTTTATGTGAATAATACATGTGTTGATAGTGATTTTTGAATATGATTCGATTAATTTTATCAATTGAATTATCATACTCTGTTTTCTTCTATTTCTGCAAATACGTTTTGATTTTGTTTGTAATCGAATGTTTTTGATTGTTTAATCATTCTGAATGTTTAATCGAGTTGAAAACGATGAAAAATCAGGTTCAATCGTTGAAAATTTTTGCATCGATTATGTCTGTTGTTAAGATTTCACATAAATTTAAACGCGTTTTTCCTAATTTACCCTTGGTTAGATTAACCCAAATATGATTAGGATTGTTAATTACCATCTTGCCATCGCCTAAATCTAATGGCTGAGAATACACTTTGTATGTTAAGAAACTTTGTACATTAGCCTCTCTCTATATTAATTACGTACGCAATTTTACGATTTTTGTCGGATGTCACATTTAGCAACTAAATTAGGAAATAAATATAAATATTATCTAGATACTTGTTGATGCCTTTCAAAAAAAAAATCTAGATACTTGTTGATAACCATTTAACAAATCGTAAATAAGGAAATAAGCATAAGTTATGTAAATAATAATCATTAAAACCGTAATGATCTTAAAAATTTTAACTATAAATCAGCGTAGAAGAGATTTACTTGAACAACAATTAAAATTTAAAAAACAATGCATATCACGTAACCACAAAACGCCACTTCTATATATAAGAAACAATTCCCAGCCAACCCATAGGTCTTCATTAGCCACCGTCCAACACTGATCAAGCTATCACAATCTGAAGCCATCTAGATCGATGTCTTCTTCGTACGGTGTCGTAAACCGATCAGCAAGGATTTTCGTAATAGTAAATGCAGGACCTGATGATCGCATGGAGTACTTAATTGACTTGGAGCCTGACCCAACATATAGAAACATGGATATCGCAACGATGAGGGGTTACAATAAACAGATTAAAATTGTGTTGTCTAACGATGACTATAAAATTGTTCGGATGACATTCACAGGCAATAATGGGTCAGTAGTGAAGGCTAAATTGAATGGATTTCCGGATTCTGAAGAAGCTGATCGAATAGCAAAGAGGATAGCAAGAATGGTATTGTGGTGTGAGTCTATTTATAACGACAGGTCGAAGGCTTTAGAAGATGCAGTCAAGGTAAACAGATTGGGTGAAGAGGAATTAGAACATGAAGAGAATTGTGGAATTTGTCTGGAAGAGTACCAAGCTGAAGATATGATGGGAACATTACAATGCAAACATAGGTATCATCACGGATGCATCAAGAACTGGTTGAGGAGGAAGGAAGACTGTCCACTCTGCAGGGGTCCGGCTTTGTTATTTTATCAGTATTTGGATTAATACTAAAATTACAACTTATGTACGTTGATATTTGATAATTCTTATTAATTTGTTTGATTTTTTTTCTAGATTGGTGAGCTTATTATTTAGAGATGAAGTTCTTCTTTATCCCTATCAGTTATGCATATTGTTCTTGTCACTGTTTATGTTTCTTAGTGTTGTTACTGTCCCATTGTGTTGTGATTAAGTTGAAACTTGCAACTCACGCGTTAGATCTTCTAGCTAACCAGGTTTTTGTCAAATTTGTGTGCGTTCTCAGCTCCATCGCTGAGTGCATATATGTGAACCAATTAATTTTGTCAAATTAGTTTAGTTGACTTGGCTTCTGGTTGAATTACCAAAAAGTTCCATGGTGATTCTGGTTACAGTTTCCTTAATTAAGAATCTCAATAACGAGAAGTTTTTGGTAGATGAGATTATGGAAATTAGAACAGAAAGGTGTCTAAGGATGGAATAATTTGAATGTGTTGCGGACTTGCGGGAATTCGCCTATTGCCCTTCTTCACTGTGCTAGAAAGTTGAGGGATAGCGGGGTACCCTAATTATAGGCTACATTCGCCCTTGCTAGCTTACCACTACATTTTTTTATCCCAAGCTTTTTAAATTGTAGCGTATTTCTAATAACTTTCATTCACGGATTTTGAATAGAGAGGGTGGGGGATGTGGAGGTGGCGACTCGGGTTGATGGTGAGACGGCCCTAGATGGTTTTTTCTCAAAGGATGGCGAATGAAACCACGGATGAGGTTTCTGAAACTATCCAGGTGGGTAAGGTTCTCGGTGCTATTAATATTGATAATTTTGAAGGTCCGATTATTAAAGAGCTTGTGGAAAAAGGGTTTCAACCGGTTTGCAAATGAATGTATTATCTTTAACTATTAGAGGACTGGGTTCGGAGGAGAAGAGTAGTTGGGTTAGAAAGATGCGGATCGATTAGAGGACCGCTTCAAGAGACTCAATTTGGGTCGCTTGACGCTATTGATAGGTTTTGGGGGCTGGGTTTATTCGAGTATGATAGTGTGGGTTCTACAGGTCGTTTTGGAGGCCTTATTTCGTTGTGGTATCCCCAGAGATTTGTTTTGAGCTCGGTGGTAAAAAATCGGGCGTTTCTTGCTATCACGGATACTCTCAAAGATTCGGGGAAAATGTTTATTTTTGTAAATGTCTATGCGCCTCAGCAGTTGGTTCAGAAACGGGTTGTTTGGGATGATCTTAGGCAGGTTATGGAACTGGATGACAGGTACTGGGTGGCGGGTGGCGATTTTTAATTGTGTTAGAGATGTTATGGAGAGGCGAAACTCTAAGTTTAATCAGGTAGCGGCTCAAGAGTTTAATGATTTTTTGGATGATGTGGGTTTTTTCGAGTTTGTTCTTCGTGGTCGAAAATTTACTTTCAAGGCGGGAGATAAGTTGAGCCGTATAGATCGCATCCTTGTTTGCTGGAAGTTTTTAAACGAATGGCCTAATACGGAGTATCGGACTCTTGATCGTGACAAATCTGATCATTGCCCATTACTTCTTAAGGTGGAGAACCGTAATTTTGGGAAAAAACCGTTCCGGTTTTTCAATTCGTGGATGTATAAAGATGGTTTCGACTCTTTGGTTAAGAATTCGCTGAATGGTTCAGTTGGAAAAGGAAAGGCGGACGTGATGCTTTTATGCAAGTTGAATAGACTGAAAATGGACATTAGAGCTTGGAGTAAAGTTATTATGAATAAGGAGGCTGCTGAGTTCGAAACCTCAAGTCAGAGGTGTGTGATCTTGAATTTTTTTTTTTTTTTTTTTTTTTTTGACCGGCCAAACTCGAAGCCCCATGCAGTACTTAGGCAAATTCCTGCGTCTTAGTCAGGACTCGAACTTGCAATCCCAGGGTAGGAAACAGGCTAAGCCTTAAAACCTCCCACCTCCACCACTCCGCTGTGGCTTCATTGGCGTGATCTTGAATTTATTTTGGATAATCGAGATCTTAAGGAGGTAGAGAGCTGGGTTTATATGGAGGCGAAAAGAGAATGAATGAGTTAGAAGATCTTCCGATTAAAGACCTTAGACAAAAGGCTTGGGTTCGGTGGGCCAAAGACGGTGATGAGAACTCCAGATTTTTCCATGGTATGATTAATAGTTGAAGGACTAGCAATTCCATATCGGGTTTAACGGTGAATGGCGTATGAGTTTCTAAGCCTACGGAGATTAAACGAGAGGTTTTTCCGCTTTTTTTGAGATAAATTTATTGATAAGATGCAGGTTAGACCGAGTCTTGAGTGTTATGGGATTAAAGCTTGATGGTTTGGAGGCGAATGAGTTAATTATCCCTTTCTCTGAAAAAGAACTTAAAAAGGTCGTGTTTGGTTGTGGTAGTGATAAAGCCTTGGGGCCTGATGGTTACAATTTTCAGTTTATTAAGAGGTATTGGTCTTCTCTATCCGTTGATTTTGTTAACATTTTTCAACAGTTGTTTCTTTCGGGTGAGATTAGTCGTGAAGTGGGTTCGTCATTTATAACCTTGGTTCCCAAGGTGAATGATCCGGTCGAGCTTGGGGAGTATAGACCAATTAACTTGATTGGGGTTATTAGCAAAGTTATTTCCAAGGTTTTAGCGAACAGATTGAAGAATGTTATGGACAAGATTACAAATGAAACGCAATCTGCGTTTCTCTCCAGGAGGTATATTCTTGATGGCCCTCTTTTAATTAATGAAATTTTGGCGTGGGAGAAAAGGAGTGGGAAAAAATATTTTTTATTCAAAATTTATTTTGAGAAAGCATACGATAATGTTAATTGGGTTTTTTAATGATGGTCATGAGGCAAATGAACTTTCCGGACGTTTGGTGTAAATGGATTTATGGGGTGCTTTCTTCGGCTCGGTCGTCGGTGTTGGTTAATGGCTCTCCTACATAAGAATTTTATTGTTCTAAAGGTATTCGATAGGGGCATCCTATTTCTCCGTTTCTGTTTATTATTGCTATGGAGGCTTTATCAGATCTTATTAAAAAGCGTGTGATGTCAGTTTGTTTCATGGGGTGGTCCTTCCTAATGGTGGTCTTACTATCTCACATCTTTTATATGCGGATGATGCCATGGTGATGGGTGAATGGTCAGGTTTTAATTTTAAAACATTGAGGAAAATATTGCGGATTTTCCATTTGTGTTTTGGCCTTCGTATCAATATTCACAAATCAACTCTTTATGGGGTTGGAAAGAAGTTGGATGAAATGGGTTTGAAAGCTGATGAGATGGGGTGTAGATCCGGGTCTTTTCCGTTTACGTACTTAGGTATTCAAGTGGGAGCTAATGTGGGTTGGGTTAATAGTTGGGATCCAGTGGTGAAAGTGTTTCACAATAGGCTTTCTAAATGGAAAGCTAAAGTTCTATCCATTGGTGATAAAGTTACACTTACTAAGTCGGTTTTGGAAAGCCTTCCGACGTATTTTTTCTCTTTGTTTAAAGCTCCTGCAGCGGTCAGTAAAAAGCTTGAATCTTTAATTAAAAAGTTCCTTTGGGGAGGTAATATGGAGGTAAATAAAATTCACTGGGTCGGGTGGGATGTTGTCACGAAACCGAAGAAGGAAGGGGGTCTGGGAATAAATAAACTTGAGACAACTAATAATGCCTTAATTAGCAAACAGTTGTGGCGTTATCGGAACGAAAAAGAGGCGTTATGGAGGAGAGTAGTTGATGCTATTCATGGTTCCAGTAGAAGGTGGGAGACGTATCCGCGAAACAAATACATCTCTAGTAAGTGGTCGAAGCTTGTGTTGAATGGGTATAAAGTGAGAGTGGGAGATTCAGATTTTGAGGGGATGATAAAAGGAAAAGTGGGAAACGGCACGTCTATAAAATTTGGGATTGACCCTTGGATTGATCAACAACCGCTAAAGACTAAATTTCTAGCTCTATTTGGCCTTGTTAAGGACCGTTGGTGTGTTGTGGCGGATAGATTTGGGATAGGAAATGATGCGGATGTTGTTGGGATTGGGAAACTTATCCATCTTCTAAACAGGAGTTGCGAGAAGTTGTTCAATGTCACGGGCTAATTTGCAGCACTCGGATTCAACATGGAGAGGACCAATGGGTTTGGAATATTAGGGACTCGAAGGAATATGTCATCAAAGATGTCAAAACTTGGCTGCAGAATCGCGGGACTGAGGAGGTTACGTCGTCTTTCATTTGGTGTAAATGGACTCTGTTGTAGTGTAACATTTTCATGTGGAGGGCGTACTTGAATAGGATTCCTACAAAAAAACGCTTTGCGTAGGAGGAATATATATACTGAAGACATTGTTTGCTGTTTTGTGAAGAGGTAAAGGAATTGGTGGATCATCTTTTTTCCGACATGTAGATTTGTAGCTGCGGTTTGGAGTGGTATTGCTACTTGGTGCCATATTCTGCCGATGTTATTGTTCTCCTTCAAAGATATATTGGCGATTTGCCATCAAGTGGGTGGATCAAAGGCTAAAAGGGAGATTTTGTTTGGTTTCTTCATAGTAACGTGTTGGCGGATTTGGAAGGCGAAGAACAACAAAGTATTCTCCAATATTAATTGTAATGTGCAACAAATTGTAGCCAATGTTAAGTCGTTGAGTTTCTTATGGTATAGGAGTAGAGGTAAGGATGTGGTGATCGATTGGAGGGGTTGGTGTGACTTTTATTTCGAGACTATGTAATTGGCGTTTGTGTTAATCGGTTATCTCCTCCTTAGAGATAATCCGGTTGTGTTTTAATGAAGTTTAGTTTTCAAAAAAAACTTAACATTTAACGCAAATAATCATTTCTTGTTGTTTATGTTTCCTCGAAGCATTGAGAACTAGTCTCCACGGGACATGGAAAAGTAACCCTACCATGGCCGTTAAGCCATCCACGGGGCGTGGTGATATGAGGTCAGTCTGAACTCCTTACAAAAAAGCAGGGAGTTCAGACTGAAAAAGTAATCCCACGGCCCGTTAGGTCCCCACTGTAATGACCAAAATTTTTAGAATTGTTAAAAATATATATTTCTACTAATAATTAATTAATTGTCATTGGAAGTGCCTAAGTTTAAATGACAAAATGTAATTAAAGAAAGATGTAAGTGCAATACCTATAAAAGCATGAAGTTTCAATCGTAAATACTTGTTTAGTAAGTTAGAACTCTTAATTATTAAGACTCCAATAAAGAAATTAAGTAAAATAAAACAATAACAAGATATGCATAAGAAAATATATAACTACTAGATTATACCCGGGAACGTCCCGGGGTTGAAAAATCTAATATGACATATTAATTTTAGACAGAATTACAAGTTTTTGTCCTTTAGTTTATACCGATTGCAAAATAATGTCCTTTAACTTTAAATTGATTGGTTTGTCCTTTATGTTTTAAAATCTTGCACGTTATGTCCTTTATGGCTAACTTGGTTAGTTTTCTCCGTTAAGTTTGGTCATGTGACCTGCACGTGAGGGGCATAATAGTAAAATCACCCTCTTATCTTCTTCCCAATTTATAGATCATAAACCCTAACCCTAACACCCATTTCAATTAACCCAATTCATCAACATCTCTATCCATCTCTCGACCTCTCTCTCTCTGTACACAACAAGCACCACCCTCCAAATCGCCGAGTTAATTGCAGCAGAATCACTTCAGAAATAAAATGATTCGCTAATTCGCTTTACAGTTACATGCAAGAAAGCTTCGGGTAGCACTTAACCTAAAACAATTAAAAATGTATCTCCAATGTTAACCCTAACCTTAAATGATGTATAACTCTAATATTAATATTTAACCTAAAACAATGTATAACTCCAATGCTAACGCATGCTGAAATTGAATTCATATTTACTTATTTAAACATAATTAGTGAGTTGCCTATACATGATTAATGATTTAGCTGAACACTTTGTGTTTTTTTTATGTATGAACAAAACCCCCACAAAAAATAGTCGTTTTTTTTCTCCGTTTTTATATAGCACTATGTACTACTCGTTGGAAAGATAATAAAACGCTCGTTAATTTGGTGTAATTTTTTTTCTTTAAAAAATCTCGTATATAAAAGATATTAACGTTTAAAAATTATAGGAGGAAACATAAGAAGAAAAATCCAATTTTATTTTTAATTTTTTTTTCCTAAAATATCTCAATGCCACATGGGATGACACATGGCACACTCAAGGAGGAGAATCCTCTTTGAGTGTCATGTCATTAAAATGGCTTTGTTTATTATATGTATAGATAGACTAGTGTATGGAAAGTCAAAAATGAATTTTGACCATAATACCACACGCCAAACACACACAGAGACTCCTGGCAGTCGACCGTCCTCATGCCATCGGTGACTGGCCACAATCCATCAAGGAGCAAGACACACGACACCATGCTTAACACCAGCATCACTGCTCAGCCATTAGTCATTCTCACGCCACCGGCGCACAGTGGTATGCCACCAACAAGCAAGACACGTTGTAGGCCTTCGCCATTGCACATTCGCTCACACTCTTGACACACGCAGTCTTCACCGGCAATCCGCAACACACATTGTTGATAAGAACACAATCTGAACGGTTCCTATTAAGTTGCTTAAATTATTTAATACTTGTATTTTAAATATTATTAAATGAGTAGATAGCGGGTAAAACAACTCATTTAAATACAGGCATTTGAACGAACGCTCGTTGTTGAGTGTCGTTTAAATGATACAATTAAAAGATATATAGACGAGTCATGTCTAGTAAATGAGATTAAGAGAAGTATTTAGTGTTATAGGAGACCATATAGTAATAGTAATAATATATATTATATTTGAACCATACCCGTTTTTAGAAAAACTTAGGTTGACGCGTAGATAAAAATAGCTTGTCTTAGCAGTGTATTCAAATTTACTAAAACATTATACGTTAAAGTTATAAGAAAAAAACAAGTTAAGCAGCTTAAATTAATTGAATAATAATATTATCTCTATATTATTATAAGACAGTTTAATAGTGAGACAATTCTAACCTGCGCCACTGCCTACCAAACACAATTTACCTTATGACAAGCACGTTGTACAAAACTTCACATTACGACGTGTCAAAGTGGTGATGGTGAGATTTAGTATGTTTGATTTTGCTTTTTTACTTCTGTTGTTGTGACTTTTCTTACTTTTCAATATGTGTTTTTTGTTTTTTACAATTCTATTTTTTCAAATTTTAGGATATTGGCCACTAACTTTTAAGTTAACTTTATTTTCTTACTTTATTTTCTGTCACTAGCTTTTAGGTTTATTTTATTTGCTTTCAATTTGATCACCAACTTTTATTTTTTAGGATTTAAAACTTTGGCCATTAACTTTTAGCTTCTTCTAATTTGACCACCAACTTTGAACATCAAACTTTTAGCTTTAGGATTTCAAACTTTGACCACCAAAATTTTTAGCTTTTAGGATTTCAAACTTTGGCCACTAACTTTCTTACTAATTATGTACTTTATTTTCTTCCAATTTGACCACCAAACTTTGACCGCCAAACTTTTAACTTTTAGGATTTCAAACTTTTACCACCAAACTTTTAGCATTTAGG